>VZTG01003982.1:780464-839148 GCA_013397845.1 Melanocharis versteri
CAAAGACCGTTTCAAATCTGGGCTGTCACGGCCACCACAAGCACTCTCATTAAGGACAAGCTTGGATTAAGTGGTTACAGTGGACACAAAATGACACAGTCCCCATCAGGACCCTAAATAACATATTTCAGGACTGTGAAAAAATAATAAGATGTGTGCTGCCGCAACTGCTCGGTACCCCTCAGAGTGCTGCCTCCAGCTCTGGGCTCCCCAGCACACAAAAAACCTGTGGACCTGCTGGAGAGGCTCCAAACGAGGGCCATGAAATGCTCAGAGGGCTGCAGCCCCTCTGCTCTGGAGCCAGGCTGGGAGAGCTGGGGGGGCTCAGCCTGGACAGGAGAAGGCTCCAGGGAGACCTCAGAGCCCCTTCCCGTGCCTAAAAGGAAGAATTAAAGTGAGAAAACCTGAGAGAGACTTTTTACCAAGGCCCGTAGTGACAGCACAGTGGTTTTAAGGAAAGAGGGCAGATTCGAATTGGACATAAGGAAGATGGTTTTTATGATGAGGGTGGTGAGGCCCTGGCACAGGGTGCCCAGAAAAGCTGTGGATGCCCCATCCCTGCTCAACAAGGCCAGGTTGGATGATGCTTGGAGCAACCTGGGCTAGCAGAAGGTGTCCCTGCCCACAGCAGGGATTGGAAGTGGAGGATCCCGAAGGGCCCTTCCAACCCAAACCATTCTATGTTTCTACGATTTCAAACTGCACATTGAATGGAAAGGTTTGTTCAACACCATCTCCATTCTCAACCCTGGGCACCATCACCCTTCTCAAAGCCTGGGCCAGCTGTCAGTGGTAATTCAGCTGTGCTGGGGCCACAGGAACAGCCCTGGTTCATACACAGTGTCATCACTGCTCCTACCCTCACTGTTAACATTGATACACTTCACTGCAGCTTTCCACTTGTCGTTTTTTCTTGATCAAATCTGGATTTGTTCACACCAAACTGAATCTTCATGCAGTAGAAGAACCCTATTACATGTCTCTTCTTAATTATCAACAAATTACTAAACTGCATTTTTTTTACCTTTCTCAATGCCAAAGAGGCAGCTTCTCTCCTTTTAAACACTGCAAATTAAGTACTAAAATTTTTCTTTCAGTAATACATCTAAACCCAAAGCACTCAGGAGAACACACTGTGAAAACCAGATCAATGGTAGCTTGTGATTTAAATAGGTTAAATGTGGGTTTGGCAACTTTGCAGCCAAGCTTTTGCATTGATATTAGCAGGTGTTAGATCTCCTTGAAGCTGCAAAAGCTCTGCCAACTCATCAGGAGATGCACAACTCATTAACTCAATTTTGATATAAAAGATAGGGCTGAGAAGCTTCCCTGATGAAGTAACCCTGGAAGGAAACTTTGGTGTTGAGTATAATTTACATGTTAGGCCCTCGTTTGTCAAAGGAAAAGGTTTTAGCTGAGATAATCCCATGCCTGGGATTTTACCACACATTTCACAGGCAACTATTAAGAGAATTAATATTCTGCCATGTGTTCTGAAGAGTTGACATGCATTTCAGATTCAACTTTTTTAAAAAAAGACAATGAATAAACACTTCAGGAAAAATACTCCTGACCTAGTAAACTGTTAGAGCAGGAGTCATTTAGAGAGAAAAATTTCCTCATGCAAGCAATGACTCAGTAGATTCTTTCCAAAACAAGCTTTGTTTCTGGAGACTTATACAGCCGAGAAGAAAAAAAAATCATCTTAATTCTATGAAAGGCACACTAAACCACTGGCCCAGCTCTATTCTGCTACACTGAGTTTACCTAGTTGCAACACGTACCTGAATTTATCCACATTTTTAGGTAGTTTATAATTCTTTCAGTTGACTAAAAATATTAAAGCAAAGGTTGCTCTCCTGCTTGTCCACTGCCTTCCCCTCTCAGCTGAAGCACAGACCTATAACCACCTGCTTGGCATCAGCACAATTCAAGGGAAAGAAGACTCTGAAGAGGAGAATAAGGAACTGGAGAGAGGAGAAATAGAATATTTGAAGCACCTAGAAGAGCACCTGCCAGTGGTGAGGAAAATCTCTATTGCATCCCAAAGTAATCTCCTATAAACAGCCTCCAACCAGCTCCTCTCCTCAGCAGTGCAAACCCTTTAACAACTGCATGTGTGCGAACACCCCAGAAACCTTCAGGTTAGGAGTCAGGAAAAAATCTGTGGACAATAGCAAAGCCTTCACTAAGAAGTAAATAATTCAGTTTGTGAAGACAAGAATCAATAAATCAGTTTAACCGCCCTGACAACAGTAACACCAAACAGCAAAGTGTTATCCTGTAATTGGGTGAGGGGAAAAAAAAATATACTACCAATCATCTCGGACTATTAAACTTGAAATAGTTTTATAACTCATTCTTCTATTTGGAATGTATGCATGCTTTTATTTTCTCTTTTTTTCCCCTCAAATGTAACATTGGATTCCTCTCTCATATTAGGTTCTAATCTCCTGCAAATATTTTTTTCCTAGCACTTCCTTTCAACTTAAACAGTTTTCAAGTATCATCTTCTCATTTGGTGAGCTCATTCCGAAGAAGTGAAAACATCCTGCCCTGTGCTGATACAAAACATTCTGCTCAAAAAGTTTAGTATTCAATCTGCTTGTTTAGTATTCAATCACTACTGAGCCATAGGTAGGATTTTCACAGATGTAATAAAACCTGGATCCAATTCCTAAGAGGTAAAAGGCAGCCCTGAGCTCATCATCCACTATTTAAAGCTCAGATTATTTTTCCACCCTGTTCATCACTTTGGATTTATTAAGACTGAAGTTCACCTGACAATTCATCACCTTGTCCTCTGTAATTCCTCACATCAGCTCCCTCCTTTACAGTCCAGTACCAGGGACCTTCCCAGCCCCCTGCTCACTCCTCTTCCAACACAGTTCCGAACAAAGCTGAGCAGTTCAGAGCCCAGCCCAGATTCCAGAGGGGCTCCAATGAGGACCTGAGCTCTACAAGTTATTACTCCCTTTCTTAACTAATTAATAACTTTCCCTTCTTATCCCAGAGCAGCTTGGATTCTCTATCAGCTTCTGATAGGGAACTCCTTCACGTCAAGAATTACATTAATTAGACCCTCCTTACCCAGAAGCTTGTTCACTCCTAAACAGAACTTCAATGGATTTATGAGCTACATCTTCCCTGCATAAAGCCCTGTTTACTCTCTCCTAGTTCAGCACACTCATTCAATGCAGATGTACACATAAAACCGAAATAAACCTGTAATTAACCTTCTTTAATACAAGTCACCCTCTTTCCTAAGGGTACTTATTTATGATTTGACATATCAAACCTGGACTGTTTCCATGATGTCGGGATCTTTCACAGCCTGAAAGCACTATATAAGATAAAGAGTAATTTGATAGGTGTATATATGGAGATTTTAAACACACCTCCTGCATCAGGCAGAAATCAAGGGACTACACAATCCAGACTGAGAGTTCCTCTCCCTCAGATAACAGTCCCACTGAGGGCTAGGAAATCAAACAACTCCCAGTGCTCTTGTTTCAGAATTGTCCATTATTCTTTAAAAATCCAAAGCTAGAGCAGAATTCTTCATTGTTTTGAAAACACGTTAGAAAGAGTGTGCATTTTTGAAAACTTCAAACATGGCAAAACTCTCCCTTGGGAGGATTCAGCCACTGGCAGAGTGGGCTGGAGTGGACAGAAAAAGAGGTTGAAGAAGAAAGATTACAGACTTAACATCCCCCCATTCCCTGCTAAGATTAGGCACTTTTGTAGGGCAAATGACAAATTGTATTCAAACTTAGCAGGATACTGATTTGTTTTTTGAATTCAGGACCTGTAAATCTTTCCATTATTCCAAAGAAGGCTTCAACTTTTTTTGCCTGTGATCCCAGTTATTACAGTGCCATTGGTGAGGGGGGAAGAAAACAAAATTTCCTAATCAGCTTCTGGAGACACCTTTGTGTCTCCAGAACAAAATGAAAATGTCATAAAAGGTTGAGTTTATATACTACAGCATTTACTTAACATCTTTCAGTGATCTTTTCAAATCACTGTTGTTTTAGCTTTTGTTTCCAGTTAATGAAGGCAGAATTAAATGGATGTCAAGAGTAAGGAATAAATTCAAGCTGATGAAGCACTAATTTTAAATGAATGTTCTCTTTGAAGGAAATACTCACAAACCAGCTATTTTAATTATACTTTTGATCATCTAAAATAAATTAATAGAAATTGGATATTTTTATTTCCAACTTCAGGAAATCTATGCTGTACCGTTGTGATCTTTTACAGAACATCAGAGAGCAGGCAGAAAGCCAAATCTGGGCAACATACGAGTGTAACTTTCATAAATCCTTTGGCCATTAAGGCAGACGTAACTGGCAGCCACTCAAGACAATCTTCTTTCATCCCATTAACGCAGCCACTGTGTCACCACAGCCACAAAACACAGCCAAGTGCTCCTAAATACAGGAGTGCTATGGTCTAAATTAATCTCTTTATCTACAGATATCGATCAAACCAGGTGTGACCTGGAGCTGCACCTACACCCAAAAGCTCAGTCTCTTACTGGCAGCATAAACAAAAATGACCTGAAATGTGTTAGGGAGCTTTTCCACAAAAAATAAAGATGATGGTTAATTGGGAAATGGACTAAAACTATCCAGTTACCTTCACCACTTTGTCCTACAATCTCTAAAGGGTCTAGATAGCATCCAGATACCCTTCACCCCTTATGTCCAAGTCTCCAAATACCATAATAGAGCAATTTATCAGGCAAATGAATTCCACAGAGTTTTTTTCGTGCTAGACGAACATACAAGGCACCCGGTTTAGGTGACAGTGAGCAGAAAAAGTATTGCACCTAACTGAACCTATGGAGGAGGACTGTGCAAATTCACATTGCTCACAATAACACACTACTTAACGTAAGACATGAGTCTGGAGGGCAAAAGCCTTGCCAGAAAGTGGCACTATGCCATCTGTAACAGCAGAAAAAACAAGGAAAAAAGGCTAAAGAAAGGAATTTGTCTTCCAGAGAAGGGTAAAATAAACCCCAAGACAGATTAGGAGAAATTTTGGAAAGACGGAAAGTCTTAGAAGACAAAAGAAAGTGACAGAGGAACCAGTTCCTATGGACACATGCCCATAAGACTGCTGGGTTTGGGAAGAACGAGCAAGTTTACCAATGAGTAGGTAGATTTTCAAATCAAAGAGCACTGCAGGCTGGAAGGCCCCTCTGGAGGTATCCACTCAAACCTGGAAGCTGGCCATGAAGCCCCACGTTTGCAGCACAGCACCAGGCAAGTGAATTATTCTTTGCACTGCTGCTGCCATCCAGGCACAGAGCTCAGGGCAGCTCCCTCTGCCTGCCCGGCCTTGGGCACTGCTGCATCCCACTGGGTAAGAAAGAACTCTGAAAAAACCTCTGCAACAACAATCTCTGCAGCCTGCCTTGAACTGACACTGCAAGGCAAGTCTGACAGAAATTTGGGCTGTGCCAGCTGTGCTAGAGCTGCACAAACGCACTCCCTCACTTGTGTGAGCTCCTGTGGATGGCATCTCTTTCTGCCTCATGGTTGTCTGCCATCATTTCACTCAGGACTCCAGGTTTCTAACATGGATTTTGCTAAGAGAGACAGCCAACAGAGTATCCCAGGTGTGCTGACCACAGAGCAGGTTTGAGACAAAACAGAAATTTTGATTAAGTATCCGTCTCACAGAAATCCAGACTAACGTGGGGAGAAAAAACAATGCTGATTAATACGACTTTCCTTTCTCCTTCAATGTTCAGAAAAACTACTGGAAAAAGGACAGACCCCAAAGTTCCATGGAATCATTTCTTCCTGGGAATATTGGTATTTTTGTATTTCATTCTAGTAGGGAGATAATTACACGGTGAAAGGTTGATAATGTTCACCTTCATTCCAACTTTTTTCCACCACCCATCAATGTTGAAACCTGATTTTCTAAAACCACAGTCTGAATTTATTGGTTTGAATATGTGTGAATTAAGAGCAAGCACAAGCCATTTCAACTCTGACTTCCTTCAGGAAGAGGTTATTTTTTCCTGTTTAGCTTGGTGCTCCATTGTCATCTAACAAAAGAAACAATTACAAATTTTCTTACATTCTTACTTTTTTTTCCACATACCTTCCACAAAAATGAAAACCCAATTTAAAAAGTATTAGCACTTCAGTGAATTTTTTAACAGGCCTGCACTTTGTCAAATGCTTCCACAACTGTGCCTAGCACTCAAAAATTTCAATAAATTAATCATTTTTTTCAATTATTTAAGAAATTAAGGAAGGAAAAAGTCTGGTTTTTTTCAATGAGAAAAAAAGTTCTTATTTAAAAAAATAATTTCTAAATCTGAATCCTGAAATCAATTACTCTGACTTTTTTCAAGAGACAGCTTTTGAACCCTGCAAGTCCTACAACCTATAATCTACTTAGGATTTAAGGGGAAAATGAAGATGACTGGTTTGGATTTTGAGTGATTTATAGCTCATTTAAAACTGGGACAGCAAACTCATTCTACATCTGTGTGATATTTTGTATAAGGGCCAAACTATCCAGCCACGTTTATGTTGTACCCTATTAAACTTAATAAATCCTGTCAGAGACAAACTTGGCCTGTGCTCACAAAGCTCCCGTTTCCCCAGCTGCATACACAAAATATTATAAATAGTGCAAATTGGGTCTTCTGAGGCCAAGGCAATGTTCAGAGAGGTCAGAAAAATTGCCATGCAGGCTAGATCCAGTGAGTTAGTCACCTCTGATTTAGGAGAAGGCAATTGAAGAAGTGGGAAAAGAAAAAGAATCTTACGGGAAGTCACGTAATACCAAAAGAGTTGCCTACCTAGTGCAGTATCCCAGGACTGATATAATCAATACACTGGGTTTTGGGGAGGGGAGGGAAGGGAAGAGAAGCAACAAACCCCGTTTTCTCAGACAAGTCTGAGAAAGCCAATCCAAAGGGAGGTCTCCATACCAGCAGCTGGAGAAGGAAAGTTCACTTGTGCTCAAATAAACATTTCTTGACAGAAAAAAAAATGCTAAATTCAAATGCAAATCATAGGAAACAGATCATCTGCACGTTTCCTATCGAAAATACATCCTAACTATCCAGAAGAAAAGGATGATATTGCATTCGGGACAGGACAGAGAGAGGAACAGGAACATAAAAACATGCTGTAAAACCTACAAGGGCATTTGTTTTCATGATCAGTTACAGGGATAGAACACTGGAAAAGGTCTTCCAGTTGGGAAGTGTGGCACTCACAGGCAGACCTTTGGCAATTCCATGGAGGACGCCTCAGTACCAGCCTTTGTGAGGGTCTTTGCCCCCACTCCTCTGTGAGGGAGACAGTCTGATGATGCCTGAGGCCTGAAATCTCTTCATTTCTAGGTGCATTCATACACAGCTCAAAGTTCATTTTTTATTCATATGTTCACTTCCCTTAACCTTTACAGGAGAGGCCTCCTCCGTCCCCACCTCATATAAAGCATTAATAATGCCTTCAAATTCTACTGTGCTTGTCAAACCAAAGTCAAAGTCTTTTCTTTTTACCAGCCACTTGCATCTTCTACCATTTGATCTCCTCTTTGTCCTGTGTGTGTGAGCAGAACTGAATGTCATAACTCTCTCCCATCATCCCCTCTTTCTCTTTGCCTCTCCTCAGATCACATTTGGGTTTTGCAGTGCAGTCACACTGAGGACTCTCAGCCCCTGTGATCACCCTGCCTTTGCACCTCACAAAAGAACCAGGACCACGGAAGAGACGAGCTTGGAAGGGACCTCAAAAGAGGGATTCATAGGATGCAAATAGATTCCTTGAGTACTTTAGCTACAAAGCAGTCCAAAACTGAAATTCCTCTTTATTACTTCTTCTATTGCTCTTTCCTTTTTTTATTATTGTTTGTTATTTTGCCATTCTGTAGTTTTTGCAGAATCCTCCTGTAACATCCCCAATTTTTTCAAAGTGCTTTGAAATAAATATGAACATCACAACTGGTTCATACAATGGATCTGACCAGTGCTAGATGTATTACCCTTTCCTACCCAAACAATTCCTTTACAATTTTTTTGTTGAAAATAACTAATTATTCACTCAAAATTATGTACTATGTTTAAAGATTTATTTGGCTATTAGTAGAAAAAGGCAAGCCTTAAAAAAAATTAAAAGTGTATTTTAAAACTGTCAAATAAGAGACAAAATAAAAACTATTACCCTGACAAAAAAAAGGATGATTTTCATGTTTTAGTTAATACAATTTGACTTGAAGGTATCTCAGAAATATTCAGCTGGCCATAGATTTAACATGAAGACCAAGGGCAACTGCTGTGGAATTTTATTTTCTCTTGACAGCAGGCAAAGCCTTAATCATACCAGCTTTGTCTTTAAAACATAAACTGTAACATCAATGTATGGAAAAAATCATTAATCTCCCATACAGACAACATGCCCTGTCATAAACAGACACACAAATTAAACACTGACTTGGCAGCTGTGAGAAATAGCAGTCATCATTTACTTGCACATGGACAATAAATTTATTGGGGGAACTTTTGGTTCAAAATGGGGCAGAGTTTTTAATTCTTGTTCCCTTTAAAAGAAGACTTATTTCAAAGTGTTGTCACTATGTGCATTGTTAACTAACACTGCAGAAATTGCAGTGTACCACTGCACAGACTTCACAGCTCAATTAACCAACGCATTTACATCAAATAATTAAGCAGCAGAAATGGCCCTTGTAATTAGTATGCACACAAAGGACTTTTTAAAAAATTCTTTAGTTTCCATGGATGAAAGAAACACCATACTATGTGATGAGAGGTATAAAAGTGAAAATATTGATTTGTTTCTTTAATTATTCTAGTCTCATTAGAATGTAACAGAAAAAAAATCAAACCGAGTGAAGTCAATACACACAAAAGTTCACCTAGCAAAACTGAGCAAAATACCTGTAATTCTGCTGACTGTAAAAAAAGCAACAAAACTTACTGTAGAGGATATGTATAAGCAAACTCACTCATTTAACCCTGTAACCCTGCTAAAAGGCAGGGTAAAACTGCTGACCCAGAAGGGAAGCCTGAACTTGAGTGTTGACTTTGCTACTGCAGTATTTCTTCGGCTTATTTTTAATTAGGCAACTTACGATTAAAAAAAAAAAAAAAAAAAACACGAAAAGGCCAAAATTCCACCACGTTCTTTCACATCAGCATCCCCTGGGTCACCAGCACCTGTCAGAACATGTAAATTTTGCACAAAAGCCTCTCCCATTTGAATTACCAACAAAACTATTTCATCATTTACCATGTCCTGTCCTGTTTGCTCTTCATTTCTCAACTGCTCACACCAGTGCTGTCCCGGGCATCCCAAGCTTTAATCCCCGTGGTCCTCACGCCAAGGCCAGAACAGCCTGGAAAGTCCAATGTGGGAATGTCCAGCCCCCAGCTGCGGAGTGTCACACATGGGAAAGGCTTCACCAGCTCAGCTGTGCTGTCCCACAAGGACAGAGGAGAGGATTGATGTGCTCAGACCCTCCCCACGATCCATCCTCCCCTGGCTCCCGAGAGCCAGACACACCGTGCACGGAATGGGAAAGGAAAGGCAAGGCAGGGCGTGTGGTACGAAATGAGATATCCCGGGGCACATAATGAGATAACATCTATTACCATAAATTATGAAGTGATTTACGCATAAATGAGGGCTGTCATGAAATTTAATTTTAATGGTTTGAAAATCAAGTAAGAAAAACAATAATTACCATACCTACGGTTTTTCAATAAATTCAGATCACTGCTAGTGGCAACGCTTTTTTGTTCACAGACATTAATACAATTCCCCTCTAAGAGCTGCCTGCTATATTTTTCCATGTCAGAACAACCTGTTGATTACCTCGTTGTTGGGATAAACAAGCTCAGATTTTCCACTGATTACATTTCAAAACTTCCACTTTGCTCACTGCAAAACTCCTTTAACAGTGCAGCTGACTGCTTCAAGAAACAGCTTTTTTCTTCAAGAAACTGGAGACTCAACTAGTCTGGAAAAGATCTCTGGAGGCTGAATTTTCCAATAGCAGACATGAAGGAATTTGCTTCCCTCATCATCACATGTCATATGTTCAACTGGAGAGGTGAACAAAAACATGTTGGTACCACAGTGGGATATTTTAAATTAACTGAAGACATTGCCAACACCTCAGCATCACTCACTGCAGCCAGACTTCAGTAGAGTAACTTGGCTGACATCTTTTCATCAGGACACCAGGTCTCCAGTACATTTCCCTGTGGATATTAAAGTTCAAAAAAACTCCTGCAGATGTAAAGCAGCAAACATTAATTTGATTTTGAATCTAGCTTTGCAATGAACCCTAAAATTATTTTCAGGAGTTCAACAAACAGCCTTCCAAAACTCTTGCTCCTCTCTTTGCTTCAACCAATCTCACAAGAGAGGGAGGACAAATCTCCTGTCTTTTCCTTCTCTACTCCTAAGAAGTCTCGGTTCTCTTCCCTCCCCACCATAATCTCATGGGAACAAAAGACCTCGGACTAAAACATGTCACTAATTGTCCCACAATGGGATACAAAGGAACATTTCAAGTCATGTGGAAACCAGAGATGGGAATATGAAGTCTCTAATTAACATCTTGGGATATAGGGGGGAGAAAAGGCTGATCCTTTCATTTGTTTGTCTGCAAAACAAGCAATGGCGAAAGACAGAAAGATGAGTGAATAAAATAATCACTGAGCCCAAATTATCATTTCTGATTATAAAATGACAGGGAGCAAAATGTTTCTTTATCCTAAAATAGAGGGAAAAGAGTGTCACTTCTCAGAAACACTGCTTATATATATCTCCAAGAACAGTTACAATGTACACAGTAAATAATCCCAATTACTGTCTTAAAAAGTACAGCAAATTGTAAGTTCAGGCTTTTCTGAAAGCTAAAACGATAATCTTCACTAGTCAGCAGAATAATCTTACTGTAGAAAAAGGCATCTATTTACCAGGTGGTCTTTTAATGGCCTAAAGACTATCTGGAAAATACACTTTTCCTAAGCAGTATAATACCAGTTTTTCCTGCCATATGCAGTGTTATTGTAGCAGCTATTATTGCCCTGTCTCTAAGCTAATTGAAGCAAACTGCCTTTCAGACCTCAAAATAAAAATATTGTGTAGTACTCTACACATTTGATCCATTTTACACGAATACAAATAGGCCAGACAACAGGGGAGGGTTGAAATGCACCAAATAATATGGATACTACAAAATGGACCCCAGGGACTGCCCTACATGGGCTCAGAAAGAATTGGCAGTGCCAGCACTGACCTGCTGACAATCCCGGACTTTTTTTGGCATTTCTGCTTCCATCTCCTTCACCCTTCCCCTTGCCAGCACCATGGTCAATTGCACAGCTTCATTATAAATCAAATATATTACAGAGAGTGTTTTAATAAGTGCAGCACCCAGGAACTTCCATCACCACTCCTCATTTTCCATGGGAGCAATGCAAGAATCCCCTGCAAATTCCCTCTCAGGCACAGGAGAGAAAAACTTACATTCTACAGCGACCACTCTGTAATATAGAGAAAAGAAGCAACACATCAAAACTTCCAAGTTATTTTACTTTCTAAACATCCAAAGTGGGAAGCAAAGAGGCCAGAGTAAGCAGGATGCAGCATCATCCTTCTTTGTGGGTCTGGAGGCAGAGAATATGAAAACACTTACAGTCCCCCGCAATAACAACAGGGACGAAGAAAACAATTTCCTGCTACCTCCACTCTGTCAGGATGGGAGATTTCAAAGTGATGGTGATGAATGGAGAGAGAGTAAATTACAAAAGGAAGAGAAAGTGACCAAAGCTGGCAAAAAGTCATAATTTAAATAAAGGTAGAATGAGGCAAATATTAAGAATGAGGGCAGCACCAAAAAGGTACAGGGAAGGGGAAAGAAATCCTGAACTTGACTGAAAAGCCTCTCTTTAAACATCAATCAGATATTAATGTCCAAAGAAAAAAAAATCATAAAAGGAGAATCTAAAGGAGGGATGTGTTGAAAAGCTTTGTATATTTGGGTTGAAAAACTTGGTTCAAATGCGGATCCCAGGGAATGCCTGCCCTGTGTTAAAAAGCAAAGCTCTGGAACCATTGCTTAAAAAGGGGAAAGATTTCTCCTTGGTTTTTTGTTGTGGTTTTTTTCTTTTTCCCCTCGAGGAGTAATAAAAGCCCTTTTCTAGAAGCTGGAAGCTAGTTTTAAAGCCCAGTGTATGTTTCATCTGCTTTTTTGTAGTAGATCCATTGGAATAAAAATTAAAACTCATGGCAACATAGGAGCCATATACACAGTTTTACAATTCAAAGCACTTAACATTCAAGAAATAGATATAAAAATAGTTTAGAACCAATAGAAAACTCAGTGCAATTTCTAACCAACAGGAAAAAAGTATTTTGCAATAAGAATAAAAATAACTTAAAAAGTTTAAATACCTGCAAGACACATACAATCTCCCTTGATAAATAACTGTTTCAAAAGACTTACAGAAAGGGTTTATATCCATTACAATGTAATGATTTAAGGATATTTAAATTTAAATCCATAGGAAAATAAAATTTAATCAAAGGGATGCAAAGAAATTTTATAAACTTATTTGTAGCTTAAGTTCTAGCGGTTATACATTGTCCCAAAAACTGGGAATGAAAAATTTCAAGTTTGAAAACTACAAAAACAATGCAAAATAACAAGAGGTATAAAAATAAAATTATAAAACAATATGGATAAGAACAAGAACATTTTGGTGACTATTTAGACTGCTTTTTAAGAAAGAAAAAAGCCAACTTTTCCAAATAAAAGGAACAAGCACTGTGTGTTACTGATATTTTTATCCATTGCTTGGTAAAGTAAAATTCAACCTGAGTTTGCGTCAACATATTTCCACTTGGTTGTGCTTTGGGAGTCACCAAGGCAAAAAGCATTCCAAATTTACTGCCTTTTACCTATTCTGTAATTCTTTTTGACAGCTGCATTCCTCGCAATTAACGTGATTTGACTTTGAACTTAATATTCATCCTGAGATGTGCAGACATGAAAACATCTCTCTTTAACCAAGTTTCTCAGCTGCAAGACTTAAAGAGTGAAGCACAACTCTCCCAGAGAAGAGAGCAGTGCAAGGGAGCCAAAAGCAAAATTTCTTTTTTCATATTATCACCTTTTCTAGGACAAAATTGGAATTCAGATGCAATGATCATCTGAAGGAGATTAACCAAGCAACCCTGGGCTCCAGCCAGCAGCAGGAATCTGAGGCAGGTGTATAATGGCAAATAATGGTTAATAATGAGCTGTACATCACTCTCGTAGGGTTGTAAGAATCAATACCCTCAACAGCCTGCTTGAACTGAAATATATTTTCCCACAGAGACTGGAATTGCTTTTCTTCAGTTCTATTTTTCTTGCCTGTAGTTTTCTTTGTAGGAAAAGTGAGGAAATGGCTGGGGAACCACGTAAAGTAAATTTAAAACCGGGAAAGTATAACGAACTACTGAGATCAGGTTTTAACACCAGGATTACATTCAGAGCACATGGAAATTACATTCAAACACTCTACAAAAGTTAAATGAGCTGTACACCTCAGTTCAACTGCTTTGTATTTTGTTCCTTTCAGCAATGCCACATGCAGAGGCAAAATAAATTTACTTGAGATATTGCTAAAACTTAGTGATGCACCTTCAAGAAAGTAAAACCTTTATACTCTTTGAGATGTGTACGATGTTTAAAAAGAAAAACAGGCCCCCAAATGTCATCAGTTGTGTATAGACAAATAACAGGGTTGAACCCAGGCAGCACTCACCGCTGACACTCCCCGGCGTGCAGAATTAAATCCTCGTTGTTCCTGGCACTGATGGTCAGCTCGCGCTCTGCGGCATTGAAGACATCAAGAAGGAGGTGACACTGCCGGGTGCTGTTCGGATCGAGGGGAAAAAGCACAGTTTCAATGACGATATTATTGTATGTCCGTCAAAATTAGTATTTATACGTGGATATGAATATATAGGCAAAAAATACATTCACATACAGGTTTTATCTCCTACTCCAATCGTAAGAACATCCTTATCTCTTACTAAAACAACCTTTTTAATAGTTGGATTTCTTTTTTTTTTTTAACTAAAACTAAACAGAAGAGTACATCCTAAAGAGAAGCAGTCCCATGACAATCCTGACCTGCACAATATCAAGCCCCACAGCATTTGATCACCTGTCTATATTCTCACTTTGCAGCTTTCAAATTCACTTCTGTGGAGAAAGCCACAGATTTTTTTCAGTTCTGTGAGTCTTCACATAAAAAAAAAAAAAAGTTGTATTATTTTAAATGATCTTGACATTACCTCTTGAAGACACAAATTTGCAAGCAAAATTAGTTTAAATTCATTGTCAAGGAACAATTCCATTTCCATGGTTTGTCTACAGACCAAAACAAGCTGGCAATCAGAGCATTTAACCTCGAGAACTTCTCTGAGAGGGAGAACTGTCTCCACTCTGTAAGACAGGCAAACACAGGCACTTCTCACAGAAAAAACTAGTATTTGTCAGCTACTATCCTTCAAATCCAAATTTCCCTAGAAGCATTTGATAGAAAAACACCAACTGCATTTCTGGTAACCTCGGAAAATAATACTGACAAAGTTGCAGAATAGAAACCTTACTGCAAAAGTTCATTCTAATGAACTTTATAATTAATATTATTTTATAGTATTCACCAGTCTTATTAAGTTAATATTAATAAAATTAATAACTTCCTAGTTTGGTTAATATTTAATACTATTAAATGTTTTTTCAATTAATATTTTATTCTAATTAATATTCTGGAAATTTTTATTCTAATCTACAGCCTTTTCTTCCTTGTGAGACTAAGCAGAAATAGCAGCATTGGTGATAAAATGTAATACACATGAAAATTTACTGGAACCAGGTACCAAAATGCAAAATCCAATCAGAGGGCTGCAATAACACTTTACCAATCTATCTGAAATTCAAAACTTTCTAGGAAGCTACTGAACAACCCAGAAATATCCCCAGAAGGTAAGAAAGAGGAATATTGGTGAGGTGGGAGTTCTCAGAGTCATCCTTCAACGTGCACAATCAAGCTAAAGTTGTGTGTCCGGGGCAACCAAGAATATTTATTTAAATATTTATATTTATTGCACAGTAATTCACAATTGAACTGAAATGCCATTCCAAAAATTAATGAAACTCAGAGTTGCAGGAGTTTAAGAGCTGTTCTACTTTGGAAATAGGTTCTCTGGTCCAGAATCCAACTCTCTTCTGAAAATCAAAGACGTCCCTTCCAGAGCACACACAGGAGGAAATGTTTTGCCGACCCTTGGGTCGGGAACACTCCCAGGACAAGCCCAGGAAGTCGAGGTCTAGGTCACAAAGTGACAATAATGTCACCTGCAGCTAGACACTGTGAAACAAGCAAGCACTGATGGGGTCAGCACCACCTCTCTTAGCAAAAATAAAAAGCAGAAGTGTGGGTGGAGGCGTTTTTAATATATATTTTAAGAGATTTCTCTCTCTCTGTGTAAAACCCCAATGACTACTGAATACAGAGGGGGATGCAGGAAGGTAGCTGAGTGCCTGAAGCAAACATGCCAAAAGTAAAGAATTTAGAACAAATAAGGAGCCGTGGCTCTTGTTAGAAACTCACTTCCTTAGAACTCACAAGAAAGAAAGAAATAGAAGGGCAGTACTTGAGTCAGTTACCAGAAAGGAATGGAAAATAAAAGGGGAAAAAGCTTTAATCAGGATCTACCTGATCACTGGGAGAGTGGGATGAGACCTGTGAAGTCTCAGACAACCTCTGCATCTCCAGCAGATACAACGTGATGGTCTGGAAAAGCAACTTCCAGTGTAAATGAAATTTACAAAACTCAATATGGAAGGAATTTATTTCTGCCACAGAAAAGCCAAACAAAAAACATTCAAGCCTCCTGCAATATCTTCTGGCAGCACAGCCAAAGTTTTGCAAATAAAAGAATTCATGCCACAAAGGACCTACACAAGCAGCCGCCCTTCAGGACTAAACAACATCACTGATATTAAAAATTTCCAAATATGAATTCTTGAAAATTATTCACCATTGTGACATTTATTTCCTCCTCTTCCAACACTACACAAAGTAGACATGTAGGAGAAATAATTCCCTCCCTGTCAATTTTAAGTTAATTCTCCAGGGAAATCTTTAGGTAAAAAAAATACAAAACTTGAAGTTACAGAATTATTACAGTTCCTTGAAAACTTAGAAGAATAAGATATTAGTGGAAAAAAATGAAAGTAACATTAGGACTGTAGAAGAATAAATACAGGACAGTATCAAAGAGCCTATTACAGCAACGAAAACCAAACAAAATCAAAGGTTACAAAAATATTTTAATTTAAACAGCAAGCTTCAAACAGAAGCTGCATCGAAGTAAGAAAACCAAGAAAGTGTAAGCTCTGGAAAATTAGACATATTGCCAAAATAAAGTTGAAAAAAAGAAAAAGAGAAACACTCAAATTATTAAAAAAGAATTTGCTGAAAATCTGAGAATTAGCAGGATTTTTTTTTAACATGCTGCAATCAGTAGGACTGTGTAGAACTCGTGATGCTGAGTTCTGAAAGTTCCAGGAAAACAAAGAATTAACAAGAAAGCCAAGTAATTAATATCAATTTTCCCTCCAGCAGAACATACAGAAGACCATCTTTTGCAAGACAGAAATTAAAGAATCTATTTCAGTGTCAGTAAAGGAGATTTGAGAGGCAAATCAAGTTCATGCAAGTGTGATAAAGGAACTCCAGTGGGATTTTGCTGAACTCCTACATTTAAGTGCAGTCAGAAATGTGTTGCTTAAACCAAGCTCTTTACCAGAAAATTTCAAACATCAAATTGTTTTAAGGATTTTAAGGCAATTGAGCAAATCTCAGACCACTAGTGCTGACCTCAACATTATGTAAATTTGTTTTTTTTTGAAGTCTGCTAGCTTTAAAAAAAACCTTGAAACACTAAAAATACTAAATGGATCTGAAGTTGATTAAATGATATCCCATAATGGCCTACTGACATGTTTGGCAGAGAAACACCAGTCATAAGCCACAGATTTCTGGAACTGGGAAGGACTTGCCCACATTTACACAATTTCTTCTCCCTTTTCCAAACTATCCATCACCGTGTAATAGTTTACACTAAATACTTATTTGAGGAGGGTGGATTTTGAGTCCTCTAAGTGTACTTTAGTAGATGTTAGTTACCACTCATCCCAGAGAAGGCAGAGAACACCATCCCCCACATTTCACACATTGTGAAGGGTCACCAGTGGCTCCCCAGCCTTTTTTAGGGGTCATTTCACTGCTACCGGCTCCTTTTGAAGGTTTGGGTTGAACACACCCAGAATAAGTCAGATTGTGTTTGGGTGAGGTGGGTTTGTGGTTTAGGATGGTATCAAACTCACAACATGAAACCATCGTCAGCTCTGCTGGACCACGTACAGACACCAGGATACAGAACAAAAGTCCTTGAAAGGGTTTGACTCTTCTTCCCTCTAATGGGAAGGAAATAAGCCTGGTCCAATAAATTGAGCCCACTAAAAATCACAGCACCCAAACATTTTTCCATTTTGATAATCTTCCTGATTTGTTCATGATGTTCGCTTTTGAAAAATCTTCCATAAATGTCACGTTCAAGATTTTATTTTGCAAGTGACACAAAGCTGCAGAATGTTGTAGAGGTAAAAACTAGAATTAGAAGGAAACATTTTCAGTAGATTGATTCATAATCTGAACATCTCAAAATTACAAATTTAAGTCAATACTGATATCAAAAAACAATCAAGAAATATTTTTTTAAATTGAAAATTGAGTTAATTCAACAGTGTCTTAGAGATGTAGTGTATAAATGAATTTCTGTTATCATCTACTGCAGAACTGAGAATATGGCACAAGCAAAAGTTAGCAGCACAATGAATCACGCTGTATTTTTAAAATCTTACAATGCCAGTTATGGTTCCAAAAACAGGCACAAAACTGGGGCCATGGGAACTTCAGGCAAGTGACAATGACACTGTGATCTAGAAATCTCTTTCGGGAGGATTGCAATTACTGGAAATGACAGCTGAGGATACTCTTCAGTAACACTGAACACAGAATTAAACCCCAAATGCAGCTGCAATGATGGCTCACTTCAGTGAACAATCTCTCTGCAGTTCTGTCTCCAGCTTAGTTTTAAAGTCACTTTAAACCAGAAACTCTCGGGGGGTTGGCAAGGTTTCTGCATCCTGACTCATCTCACTTTACCATCAACTGAAATCATGGAGTATTTTCATATCCACGCTTTTTTTTTTTCTCTTTTTTTTTTTTTTTTTTTTTTTTTTTTTTTTTTTTTTTTTTTTTTTTTTTTTTTTCTTCTCTTCTGTCTCCTTTGAACAGCCATTGCTACACAGAATGGACAAAGACAGGGAAGAGAAGCTTTGGCTCTGGGAAGAATGATGTGACAGATGACAACCCTGTCCTCCAGAATCCACTGACCAACACAAAGAGCCGCACAGCAGAAGAACGATCTACAGCACCTTTATTGGTGCTGTTGTATCTTCAGTAGGGTCTCTTTAATTTAATTTTAAATAAATTATCTAAAAATGAAGTTCTCAAGACTAACTTCAGATGATTAAGTCAGTTTATCCACCTAACTGGCAAAGGGTCTTTTCACATATTCCAAGAAGCGTCCTCATCTGACTTCTCCCAGTTGTAAACCTTTGCACTTATGCTAAATATTCCCAGCACATCTATAAATATTTGCAGATTTATGTTCTCATATCTTCATGTGTCAAACCATACATATTTAACATTTTGATCTCAAAAATCAATTCTCTCAATACGCAAGCAACTTTTTGCTGCTCTTTCATGAACCCACTGCACTGTTTCACCATTAGCAGAAGTTAAATACCTCTGATTAGCAAGATAATTTAACTATTGGGTGTAACCTCCCACGTGTCATGAGCTACCACTCAGTAGAATCTATATTGAGCTCAATAGTGTATAAATAAGGAATGTATTTTAGAATGACATCCACTCCTGAGAACATTAATATAAATCCATTGCTTGACAGATTTTCCTAATGATTTGTCAGTTTAATTGCACCAAATGAGAGCTTTATTTGCTTTATTTAGTTGAATTTGCCTGGTTCCCATTTTGACTCACTTTTATTATTAATATTTTTCATTAACGAAACAGTGAATTGAATACTAATTTATTTTCTGCATGTACAAACTTCAGATCAATTTAAACAGGTCATATCTTAGTCTTCCTCCAAACTAAACATCTTGCTCTTCAAGCACCCAAACAAAAGTGGTTTTTCTCTATCTTTCAAAGCTCTATGACATTTTGAAATACTAAGAAAGAGAAGACTATAAACAGCTGCCTATCAGTAGGTGGCTGATTCTCATTCTGAATGTAGCAAATGTGAACACTTAATTTTAAAATCTGGCTATATAAAACCAGGAAGGGTTTCAGAAAATGCTACATAACTTTTTATCATATAACAAAAAAGTCTGTTAGAGCACAGCTGAAGAAACAATGCTGTTTACTCTTTCTCTCGTACAACTTGTAAATATACAGGCATCGGGATTTCTGATCCAAACCTGATGTGTTGCAATTTATTGTAGTGAAAATAGGGGCAACCTTGGAAACTGGAATGAAAATTCTAAAAATTATGTCTGATTTCATCAAGCCTCAAAGTTCTACCCACCCAGCTGAGAACCTCCTGAGAACCCTCACTACAGCCAAGATTTCTCTGCCTCCAAACCCTCAGTGAAACCAACTTGGAAAAACTGCATCCTAACTTTAAATAAAAAACAGTGAGAAATCTCAGACTAGGGAGCACACTGCAGACTGCTATGAACTGATGCCTTCTGGACAAAGCCAAATCATTCCGTTTAAGGATGCACAGTAATGATACAAAGGAAAATTACTTTGAACCTACAGTTAGATGAACCGGCACTTTGAATTTGAGAGTGTCAGACCTGCTACAATTCTTTTTTTTTCTCCGACTCAAATACAAGAACAGAGTCTAAGGCTCAACACTTGCCAGAAGAGATCTGCAGCTGATGTCTCAGCAGCTGTATGGTGGTTTTAAGACAGAAAGGAAAGTATTCTGTCCCACAAAAAAATTTAACTATTAAAAAATTACCTCATCATCTTGAATTTGTAGAATTTACAGGTAAGAATATTCTTACATATCTGGATTCCCAACCTTGCTCACATTGAAGGCAGAATTGCTGTTGCACCGAGGATTGACTTCATCTACAAATTCAGACTGTCTCACCACATTTGTAATGAGCAAGATCAACATTTTCTGGCCTTTGTAGGCTCTTATTTAAGAGACTTTTGTACTGATGGCACAGTGGCAAGGGACACAAGGAGACCAGCAGGCCTCTCACAGCGTGCACAGCACACCTTACTTGAATTCTTGTCAGACATGCAGTATTTTTTCTAGCATTTCTTCATGCCCTTTTATAAATGCAATAAGGAAGGACATTCAGTGCCCATGAAAACTGGCAGACAACACCTCTGGGAGAAACAACAGGTATAAAGGAGATTGTTCAAGACAACCTAGATAAGTTTCAACAGCAGACTTGCTTAGAGCTAACAGGATATCAGAATGAGGAAGGGAATCACACAAAACCATCAACAGAACGTTTCCTTACACTGAACCATTTGCATCCCAACTCCACAGGCAGTCTAGGATCAGATCATGGCATCCCCACTGGCAGTGTGGAACCTGCTGGTAACTGCACTGCTTGGAGGCCTGGAAGCACAGCGTGTTTTGGGGCTAAGCTCTGGTATGGAATCAATTAATGTGGTGTGGCCAATTAGAGAAGACAATTAGTACCATTTTACTATATAGATGTATTTGCATTTTATGGAAAATAAGTGGTTAAACAAATAAATCCCTGAAGCCCTTCAAGACTTCAATGAGCTGCAGGACAGAGTGGGAGAGCTTTCAATGTTAACTCCTTATCTGTTACGTCCCACTCCAGGGCTGCTTCAGAATCCTGTGTTCTTGACGATGCCTCCTGGGACAGTCCCCTCCCTGCACACATGAACAGGCAGAGCCAAGGATCACAGGGAACATGACCAGAGAGAACATTTCCCAGCACAAGGCTGCTCTGCCAGCCCCTTTGGATGCAGGCAGCTGAGGGAGCACGGGGTGACACCCAGGGAAGGACCTGGGAGCAGATGAGGCCCTTCACTGACAGAGCCTCATCTGTTCCAACAGGAGAGCTGAGATCTGAACCAGAACTGGTGTGGACAGAGCTGAGATCTGAACCAGAACTGGGTGTGGACAGAGCTGAGATCTGAACCAGAATCAGGCAGCAGATCAGGCGCTGCAGCGTGGCAAAGGCTGCATCCAACCAATCCCAACACCCCCACAGACCAGCACAGACAAAGGTTAAAAGGATCTGTTGTCATGATTAAATTTAACTGAAGATTTACTGGAGATATGGTTAATGAAACTTCTTCCCATGAGGCAGGAGCTTGTCCATGAGTGGAAGATATAGTTTTGCTCAGATATTAAAAAAAACAAAACCCAAGCCCAAATCCTCAGTTGTTTCAGTGATATTGCCCACGCATTTCTGCTCAAGCAGCTAAATAGAAGAAATACCAATTAAGTTTGGAAGACTTTTACATAAAACATAATCTTTATGTTACAATGGAGGGGTGAAGTGCTTCCATTAACATTTTTCCTGAGGTTTTTTTCACTAAAGGCCTAGGGGAAGAATCAATGCTCAAAGTTCTTTTAGTTTGCTTTGACTTTTTAAGCCCAGGAGTTAGTAACCTAATGCTTCTTACTTTTGTGGAGGCAAAAATATAAAATAAAAACAATAAAATGAAAAAGAAAAGGGGAAAAAATAATCCAGATAATGAAAGCAATGATAACTTCCATTCTGAAATGACAGCTAAAGAGGTAAATTATAAAATACAATTTCATGTAATGACTAAACAAAAATAGCTCAGTACCTCAGACAGTACTCAAGCAATGAAGTCTCAGTTGTAAACCAAAAGGAAATCAGATTTGAGTTTTTACCAGAGCAAGCAAAAGTTAAATAAACCCCACAAAGTTATAATTTGCTGTCATTGTGTCCCAGATATTGGCAGATATGATCAACAGTAAAAAAACAAACGTTGTTTCTCTAATGATGAACAGTTATGCTTAGCAGATTGGGATACACATTTCTGCCATTTTTCACTCTAAATTATAATATCAAATGCCATGACTTCTCCTTCTGATGGAGAACCTGCACAAGGATGCACAAGAGTAAAGGGATAGTGTTACAGATCACTAAAGCCAATGGCATGGAACAAGCAGTAAGAGATAGGAACACCAAAATGCATTCACCACTTAGCAAACAATACATACTTAAAGTAACAAAAAAAAAAAATTGCCTTTTGACAGGTCTGGCAAGAAAACATTTCTGAGAGAAATATAAATATTGCAGTCTTTTTCTCCAACTCAGTAAAGCTTTTAGGCACCCTTAAAAGCAGCCACATCTTTAACTATATCTCCAATCAGCAAACCACTGAAAGTTGCCATGACTGGTCAGTGTGATGAACAGGCAAAGGATGAAGCAAACACACACAGTGTGAGCTGAAGCACTTGGCTGAACTGGAGCCACTAAATATAGCACCAGCTGCCACACGACGTGGGAAACTGTGCCCTGCTGAACACACAAACTCTGCCTTTGAATTAGCACCTATTTGTAAAAGTTTCAGGATTAAATGCTTGCCCCACATCATGAACTCCTGAGAGCAGACTGACAAGGCGGAGATAGGATAACCTTGTCCTACACAAAACACAGCTGGGGAAGCCGAGCACAAAAAGCCAACATCCCAACAAGAGAGAGTCAAATAAAAGCATCAGGCTGCATTTGAAGCCTTTATGGAAGGTTTGCAGCTTCACACCCAATCCACTCCGTTACTATAAGGAATTGCAGTGAACCACAGAGCAGTCTGTCCATTAAAAATATATATTTTGAGAGTATGGAAAGCTTTTTTGACACTGAATGGAGGGGACCATGCATTCAAATAATAAATTAAACCTGGTAATTTTAACCTGTATAGTGATTCTTCTTGGAAACTATTTTAAGTTGATGGAGAGGAGAGGGGAGAAATGATGCCAAGATGACTTTTGCTTTTTCTTTTATATACTTTTACACAGTTCTATGTATCTACAAGTATTTGCATGCATACTTGTAATTCTTTAAGTCTGTTATCTCAGCATAGTTCCAGTGTTCTGTAGGGCCAGGAGACCAAACACCCCAGAAACTGCATAGCCAGGAGACCAAACATTCTACTATCTTGGGGGCCAAGGTCCCCTAGTAGAACATATTCTGTAAACTAGAAATTAGCCCACCCAAGCCTCCTTACTGGGTACCCTTGTTAGACATGCTAATGTGTGAGGTCTGTAACTTGGATATGCGATTTACCGTGGGTGTGCATTGTGACGCGTTCCACCTTGGTGAAGTGATGCATCGATAGGATCCTATTAAAGATACCGAGGTAAACAACCCCCTCACCCTTTAACCATGTCTGGCTTTCATTTTCTAAGACCAGGAAAAGGCATCACTGTGGTACTTCCAGGTTGCTCAAGAGAGATCACTTATTCAATCTTGAAAACCTTACAAAGGCTGAAGAATGTGCCATTGCGCAGATGAAACTCTGAACATCATTAAAAAGGGGCTCAGAATTTTGCAAACAGTTGTTCTGGATACTGTGTTCTGACTTTGCCAAGCAGCATTAAATTTGCTTTACTTGAGCAGTTCCTAAAATAATAAAACCATGTTATGTTACACTTTCAAGCAGCAAAATGCTCAAGAAACTTGCTTACTAATAGAGCCATATGGTTTTATAAGAGTTGGACACAAAGGACTCATTAAAAATAATCTTGTTTGTCTCATTTTTGAACATTTTCTTAAAAAACTATTGCACCATTTCAGTTATCTTTGCCCAAACTAAAATTCCCTTGCTATTTGCAAAGGTCATTGATTGCTGTATTACCTGTGGTGAAGAACAGAATCCCATCCCTCTTGGCAGTGCCATGATTAAAAACTCAACTCCCTTGTCAGTCATTTTCCCTTCAGCAAGACCAGCAGTTTCTTTAAATGTGTGTTTTACCATAAGTCCCATCTTATCACTCTTCTTGCTCCAGATTCTCCAACTTTTCCTCATGTTCAAGCCTAAAACTTTCCTTGAGGCTTTAATTCTTCTGCTCGCAGCCCTGTTTTGCAGGCTATATTGCTGCCACAGGCTATCCATCCACCCTCGGACATTTCCACCATGGGATGGTACCAGTGACTCAATTCTTTCCTTTGAAAATTAAATATTCACCCAGTATCTCCTACACTGGCATTTCCTTCTTGCCTGTCTTCAGATTTGTGAAGTCTGTCATGAAAGGGTCCCAGGCCCAGTAGGAATCTCTTGGATCAATTTAGTTCCCTCTCAACTATTATTATTATTAGTGTTGCATACATAACTGCACTGAAATAATCACGGAATTTAAATCAAACCAAATTCTTGCTCCCACTGTGCATAGAGGGTTTTTTTTTTTACAAAAATCCTACAATTAAGAAAACTGATTGCATTCAGTGGGTGATAAATTTTATTCAAACAGATTTTCATGATCACAGCATTTGACCACCATCAAATGTTGCCTTGATTTTTAATATTCACTATGACATGTGAAACTACTCTGTGATTTACAAGAGAAAACAAGCACCAAAGGAGAGTCTGGTCACAATTTATTCCTCACATCCAAAGATAACCATTCACATGTGCATTTTCAGTAAGATTCTGTTATAAAAACGCCAAACTCTGTAATGCACAACACACCACAACTGCTGAGACATAGAGAAAAAAGTCATCAAATTGTACAATAAACATGAGATATCCTGTCCCTGCTAAAACAGATCATCATGAGAAAATGTTTGAACCCAAGGAGCTGTTGAAGGCACATGAATTGCTTCAATAAACTCCTAAGTGACCAATTTTGAAAATTTACTCATGTATTTCTTTACCTACACGTTGCTGATGATATTGATAATGTTTCCAATGCGATCTTTGAGTTATATTCAATAGAACAGAGACAATGAGTGAGATTTCAAGAGTCAAGGCAAGGCTCACCTTGTTGCTGGCAGGGTACTGATGCGAGTGAAGAAAACAGAGGGCTCCACCTCCACGTGGAGGCCCAGGGCAAGGTTCCTGTAATATCCTTCAGCATGTCCTGGTCCACCAGAGTACTTGAAATTCAAAATGGCTTCCAGTGTCTAGAGGAATAAAAATCAATTCCTTGTTAGATATTTTTCACTACTGTGCATTTCACACATTCAATTAAATTAGGCCACAGAAGCGATTTGCAAATTTGCTTTCCTAACCCATCCATTCTGTTATCTCAGGAAAAAAGGCAATCTAACAAATAACTGCACCTTAGGCAAACAGTTGCCTAATCCTTTTAAAAACTAAAGAGTGCAGAACAAAGTCAGCTGGACTTCCCTTCACATAATTCCTCTCCATACCACATTCAACATCGAAAAAATTAAGATCTTATTTTTGCTTAGAAGAGTTTAGGGTTTATTAAATGCTGCACTCTTTAATACTCTTGAAAAATATATTCACCACTTCATGATCTGCAAAATCAAATGGAAAAGCTTCAAAGTTTTGAGGCAGATAAAGATTATACAAAGCTAAAAGAATCTGGTGTCTCAACAAGTCACTGCAAACTTAATCTCATGTCCATGAACTAACAGATTGGAACAACACCCAATCGCATGCACCTTGTCTTTGTGTTCATTTTATAGGAAATGGCTGGTTAGTAAATATTAAAAATGAGGGTAATTCTCTAGCATGAGTCTTATGCACTCATTGCTCTCAGCAGCACAGAGCTTTTACTTCTGTGAGGAAATCTGGGGCTTTGTCTCTTTCCCCTTGATGAACAGCACGGGAGAAGCCTCCCAGCACAGTCCCCATGTGACCACCAGTGTTCAAGCTCACAACAACCCTTTGATTGATCCAAAGAGATTATTCACCACCTCTTCTTTCATTATGTTCCTGAAATATGATTTGCTGGAAGCAAGGTGAGAATTTGGGAAATGTCACCGGATTTTTTTTTTTCTCAGTTTTTATTCTGGTCCTCGGGCAGCTGTTACAGCCACACCTCAGAGCAAGGACAGAGGCAGTGCCAGCTCTCCACCCTAACAAGGACATCACATATTATAGGCTGAAGCCTGTGTCTGGAAGGACAGACACCTCTTAAAAGGCTTTAGAAACAACACCAATTTTGACTTTGTTTGGCTTTTCGCTCATTCTTTATAAAAAAAAGGCAAAAAATGCCAAACCTCAAGTCAACAACTTATCCAGGAAAGCAAATCTATTTATCAGACACCGTCAAGCCTCAGATAGGTAAAAGCACTCTGCCTTTCAACTGCAGATTTACAAAAAAAAAAAAAAAATTATGAGACCTGTTAGTTTTTTTCATAAGCTCTAAGGAACAATCTAAGGATTTTCTAACTTACAAAAAAACCCATTTCTGTTTGATACCATTCTGTTTATAAGTCTGGCTGAAGGAAAAGAAACCGAGATAGAATAGTTTTCTTAAAATAACCACAATCCAGTGGTTTAACGAATACCAAAATCACGAGTTTAATGTTTTGCTGCATGTGTGCACTTGACTGTTCTGCCTATTTCCAACTCATTTTTAAGTGGGCTAATTTTAATTCTTAATTTAGTTTCATTAAAATGTATGAGAGTCACCTTACAATACAAATAAAACCTTTCACTGGGCACTCTGGACATACCCGTCTACTCTGTTTATGTCAATTCCTAATTTGTAGTTAATGAACTCAAGTTTATGTTATGTCAGGAAAGCTAATCAATATTAAAGACAAAAAAAAAAAAAAAAGCACAAACCCATTCAAAACATACTTCATCCTAATTAACCAGTTGGACCATTTCATAAAAATCAGAGCCAGGCTCTGTAAGAACAGGGATCTGACACTACTTATGTCGTAATGTGAGAATGGACTTCAATTTCAATCAGGGCATTGTGAAAACTCTATGCATGTTCTGAATTCTTGCTGCAATGCTCACAGTGTCCTGCTGGGAAATGCTCCATGGTTCACTCTACACAGGACCGTGGCACAAAGCTGCTTTATCAGGCCCAGCCCCTCATCATTACAGGTGAACACGTAACAGATTTCAGCTTGAAAGGTCACAGAGCATCACTATTCCAAACTCAAACCCCTTTCCATCCTACACCAAGTGAAAAACCTCCAGGAAAAAGGCTAAAAATACAACCATTATGTGCCACTGATGAGAAGGAGAGTTTAAGGGCACCATCATGATCTTGGTCCCTGTTGCAGTGAGGAATTTGGGAGAGAAATCCTGCTGATGATGCTGTGTCTCCCCAGACCCCACTGAAGAGAACAGGGAAGAGGAAACCCAACCATCTTCTGTTAATCCAGACAGCAGCAGGACATCCCTTCTCACCCAAAAAATAAGATCTAACTGGGCACGTTTAACACTGAGGAGACAAGAGATTCTGAGAACTGCAGAACGCTCAAACCTCTGTTCTTTCTCTGACCATGACGATTTGCAGGAGTCTGAATGTGCACATGCACACAAAGAAAAAAACATCAGGCAGACTTTACATCAGGACTGTAGATGGATGTGTAGGGGAGGAGCATGACTGAAGGAAATAATTTTTTTTCAGGAGCCTGCAGGTGGTTAGAGAAAGTTTTATTGCCTAAGATTTATGTAATATGAACAGAAAAAAATATTAAAAACAAAACAACAACAACAAATTCCATCTCCTTTCAAACCTCAAAAACTACTTCACCTATCACAGGAAAGATTTATTTTCTATCTCTGTGATAGAAAAAAAAGAAATCCTACACTTTCATAAACTTAAAAATTTAAAATAATTCACCACTCTCTCCCACAGCACCTGCAGAGAATGGCCCAAATGCTACAGCCCCCAATTTAAATAATGTTGTACCCTCACTCCTTGTCAAACCTACACAAATCACAGCCTGAGCTGCAGATTCTCTTCATCCTTACAAACCTAATACCATCTCTGAGATTTCTCCAAACTGCATCACTGCAGACTGAAAATGAGATGGCAGGGTGTCACTGTGAACATCATTCCGCCTGCAGATGATCCATAAAAAAGAAAAGGAAGGAAGGATGGAGTACACCAGGCCCCCAGGGCAGGCAGGAAAAGAAGCCTATTGATAACTTGAACACATCTGAAATTCAGAAACTTGTGGACCGGGGGTGATTCTTGTTTCTAAGACAGAGCTCCATTCTGGAAATTCAGCAGGAAATATTTACTATGATGGCTTTGACTTGATAAATTTTTTATGATTTCATTTGTACTTCCTTTTATTGATGAAGAAAAGGAAACAGAAGTGCTTCTGCATCTAAGTTCCAAATGAGAGATTCTTAACCAACAGCACCCACTATCAATGACACCTACCAGAAATATTCTGCAGATAAACTCAAAAAATTGCTGGTTTGGTTTTTCACGCATTTTGTCCTCAAAATATTTTCAGCATAGAGCTGGCACCAGTTTGCTCATGGAAATCATTCCCATATTTACTTTCATAATAAAATTTAAAGCAAAGTTGGAAATGAACTGCTGTTTGATGCCACAAATGAAAAGCAAACCACTGGACACTGAAGTTTCCTCACTCACTGGCAAGTCAGCATCCATCTGCCAACATCTCAGTGATCACTCTGAGCACAACACCTTTAATACTGATTTTTAATTGCCAATTCAGTTGCAATCCACAGCTCAGAGCAAGTATTTCTACTGAACTACTACCACAGCACTTCCTATGCAGAAGCACAGAGTCAAACCTAAAGAGAATTTACATCTAATTCTACAGATGATTGCTGCTCATGCAGAAGCTGGAACGTTACTGAGAGGACAGAAAACTCCAGAACAGGCAATGACACAAGAAATAGAGAAATGAATGGGAGAAAAGCGTCGTGAAGGGCATTTCTTGTGCTGGCAAATGAAATATGGTGCTCAGTCCTTTCTCTGTGCTTGTTCTCAAGTGAGGGATGGTTGACTGAATACCAAGCTCAAGAAACTTTGCTCCCCCCCAAAGTGCTCAAAGTTTTCTGTGGAAAATAACACTATTTTAGCTCAAGAAGTTGTCTTAGACCGAGAGCACGTTGAGGAACTATGAATCAAGCATATAAGGGCCCACCTGCAGAGATGTAATCATTATATGCTCTATGTTAAGGAAAATAAAACTTCCATAGAAGAACACAAAGCATCAGCTTAATTTAATACTAGCAGCTCTCATAATCAGACCCTTTTTTTAAGAAAAAATCTTCAACATATGGAAAGCATTTAAAAAGTCATTTTCTTAAAAAAAAAATAATTAAAAAACAAGCTGTAAAAAAGCTTCTAAAAGCTGTTGAACAGCAAAATTGGAAATAATCAGCAAAGAAACTACCAACAGTGAGAATGATACACACAGTGCATGAATTAGCACTCAGGAAACTCACATTTATAGTAATATATTGTAAATTAGCAAAAACTCAATAAAATGTTCATTTATTTTCCTCATTTCTGATTAAAATTACTTTTATACATCTTAGTTTTAGGTTTTGTAAGATTTACCAACTTGGGAACAGTTCAGGTCAGAAGCTCCTGGGTTGGATTCCTACATCACTTATTTCGCTTGGTCAATTTGTTTCGTTATTCTTTGCTTCTTTAACTCTAAACAATTTTACTGGCAATAATTGACTTTATCCCTGTGTGTATCTTGCTACGGGAAGAACCAGAAGATTCTGTTGTTATTACAATATCTTTTTCTTGGAGTATCACATCACCCCACATCTTTCTCTTTGTGTTTCAGAGAGGCAGGCAAGATTTTGTCCTCAATTTTTTTCCAAACTGAAACATAATTTTTGAAATATTATTAATGTTTACTATAATTAAATTAATGAATAGTAATTTGTGAGCAAGGCTCACATACATTGTGTTTTCAGGTCTTTTCTAAATTCCCTTAGTATTGTAAAAATGACACTCAGTAGATCTCAGCATTTAATACAAGATGAAATGTCAGTGCTACAGGCAGTTTTCTCCCGAGGAACTGCAGATGCTGACTGCAATAACAGTAAAGAAATACCAGACTGTACCACTGCAGACTCCTCCTTAAATTCATAACACTTAAAAACTAAGGGGAAAAAAACCAGCATGAAGACCAGACTCAAAAATGTACAAATTCAGAACATAATCTTTCCATTTCAGCTTCTGAATGGCTTCTAGAACACAATTCTCACTAATGAGTATAATTTCTCACGCGATTAGGGCTTGAAATTTGAAAAAAAGGTATTCTAGGTGTGTAAGCTTCAAATACACCTTCCTTTGGAAAAAAAAAAATACAGATTACTTGCCCAACTCTAAACATGATTTATTCCCAAATCCTATCCTGCTCCTGATTTGCTTCTCACTCAAATTCCCATCAGCAGCAATGGCTCCACACATTTCTGAATATTTAGCCATTTTTTCTGACTTTAGCCCCTTCTCTCACGTGATGCCTTGTGTTTTCTGGTTTGGGTGTGGGATTTTTTTCGTTAAATTTACTATAAACCCCGATTTTGTTACATTCTCTCTGCCTCCCTCCCTCATTCCTCTCCTTCTCTGACCATTCCACTCCCATAGCCAACTCTGACCAGCAATCAGTAAAATCCTCATCAGTAAAAAGGAGAAATAAAAATATGCTACTTCATCAGTCCCATCTCGCAAAAGGCACCAGATGGATGTCTCAACAAAATAAATTTCTCCATTTCTTCTACTGTGTGGAATGCTTAAAATCTGTAAAGACCTTTGTGTAAATAAACCATGGATCAGGAATTTCAGCTGCCTAGCTGTAACTAATTAAATGATCTGGCAGTAACAAGGAGGAAGTGAGTTTCTCCAATTAACCACACTCTTCTCAAGGGCAGCAGGTGACCCTGGCCATGCCCAAGCTCCTGACAACAGCAGAGATGGCCCCAAAAACGTGGAGTACTGGATCAACCCCAAAAAGGTGCAGTCCTGCAAGCTGAAAGCTTTTAATCCAAGCAGGTGGGATATGCTGGTCCAGCAACACATTTCAGACACAAATACAGGGCATGGGACACAGCTGAATTTTTTTTAAGGAAAAGGTTAAAAAGTGAGCATTGGGAAGGAAATGGAGATGCCTGAAGAGCTGAAACCAAGGAAGATGAGACTCAAAAACATCAAGCTTCCACTTTGTAGCAATTTGTGAACACAAGGACTGTGTCTCTGTTTAGCACTGAGCTCAAAATACAGTCCTGGCTTTTGGAAATGCACACATCTCTGCCTGTGTATTCATCTGGCTATCAAAATTAATACAGATTAGCACTTTCTTAAGCTTTATTTATAATGGTCTAACAAAAAATACCTGTCATTTTTGCTTCTTCCTCTCATCACTGAATCTACAGCCCATAGTTCCACATAGTAACCTGACAAAGTCTAAAGTCTGTATAAAAAAAGAGGCTTAAAGGATACATTTGTGTAAAAAGAATGAGGCTTAACAGCAGTGTTGGGAGAAGCAACTGGTTCCTCTGTGTCCATGGGCTGAATATCCTCCTGCCCACTTGTTCTAAGGAGGATAAAAGAAAAAAAAACCACGCCCACACCGCTAAAGAGGAAAAGCAGAGACACTTCTGGCTAGCTTCAAATTGTATAATTCTCCTTAGGAGGAAAAAAAAAATCTCCAATCTAATAGGAAAAAAATCCTCCAGTTAAATGATATAGCATCAAGTGTTTATTCCTCCCTAAGGAAAGAGCAGCACTGCTGGAATCTGTGGTTTTGAGACACACATAACTCCTTAGCATGGAGTCTCTGGACCCAAGTCTTGCTGCTAAACTCAGTCCTGAAGGACTTGGATCTTGATATCCTCAATGCTTCTTCCATGCAGGAATTCACGTCATTCCTTCACACTCAGACATTCCTTTACTTGAAATGCTGGTATTGAAAGGACATTTGGGAGGAGAAGTGGAGTTTATCAGTTGTGATGAGGAGAGCATCAAGCCTTTACACCTCATAAGGGTTAATTCAAGGTGAATATTATTTCAAAATTGGAAATAAATTGGTTCTCTCAAATGTCTTTAGTGTCTGGCACAATCAGTCTGCCCAAGAAAGGTCCATGTAAAGAAATGAAGATAAGAATTTGAACATGTCAACAAATATATATGAAGTTTTCTCTCTGTAGAAAACACTACCTCATTGTTATTTTAAAAAATAAATTATATAATAAATTGAATTTTTACATGAAAATAATTGGTGGGATAAGTGCACAGAGATATCATAGAATCATAGATTCACTAAAGTTGGAAAAGACTTCCAAGATCATCAAGCCCAACCATGGACTTGAGATAGGCAGGAAGAGATCCACTTGCTTTGCAGAAAGAGATTTATTCATGGCACTGTCACTGGACAATATCAGTCTCTTCACTCATGGCTAACCTGCCTGATTTTCTGATACACAAAATGTCCTTTAGGGTTTTTGCATTTTCATATGGCTGTCCTCTTTTAATTTTTGCTAAAACATAAATTCTGTGTTTTTAAAGAGAAATTAAGCACCCAAGAAAGCACCTATACATTTCTCTGCATGCCAATCCTGAAGCAAATCTGAATCTACTGGAATACTTTGTTGATCAAGGCAGAATTCCTAATTTTCCCCAAGTAAGAAAAGGAGACTCTCCCTGTAGATATTGTTCCTTAGAGCACCAACTAGTGCAGTAATTGATAGCAGGAGCCCTGATACATGCATTATAAAAAGGATATGCATATGTAATGATCTTGTAGTGCATATGTAATCATCCTCCAGGACTCAACTGCAGCTCACACTCTCCATGCTAATTTTTCTTCTCTGTATTCCATTAAAAATACACTTGGCAACTACAAAAGCTAGGGTAAAATTCTTAACAACTGACTAAGCAATGAAATAAATTGTGCCTCCGCAGCAAGTCAGACCTTTATATGTACAAATACAAACAAAGCCCACATCATCACTCCTGTTAAGCTTCTCTATCAGTCTAACACACAATTAAATGTAAGTTTTAGCACCTGTGTTTACCAGGTGACTTTACACACCCGGTTTAGTGAACAAGGTACCTGTTGTGTTGAGCTCTGGTGCAGTGTTACTCAAGTGCCCCCAGTGCACACACACGGACTTTCAGCAGCAATTCCTGCACCACACCAGAGTTTATGGAGCTCATCCATCCACATCTCTGTCTAGTTAAACCCACGAACAATGAAAGTGCTGCATCTCTTATTAAAAATAGCACAATGGCAATGACAAGTAGCTGAAGCTAAATATAGCTCCTGCAGGCATATGCTGGGAATTAAATAGTACATTTTACCCCTCCCCAATCCTAAATCAGTAAGCTTCAACAAGGAATCTCTAGTGAATACACACAGGAGCTCAATAAATCCCCCTTAAGCTTACAAGGCATATTCTGAATCTGTGCAGGCTAAAAATAGCCATGTTTATAATGAGAATGGAGATGTGAGCAGAATAATATTAAGTTTAAAGGCAGGCATGGTGTAGTCATTCCGCATTAACAAATAGGGTGAATCAAAGGTCGCTCTGACAAACAGATACACAGGCTGACAGCTAAAATATAATATCCAGCAATCTTGTACTGAAGAGCATTCATTTCTCATTAAACTCTGCACTTCCTAATTGCCTACTGCAGCCACACATTCACAAGTGATTTTGTGTGCATTTTTAGCTGGAATACAAGTTGTTACTTCCTAAAGACAGAGGACAGGAATACACAGAATAATTCCCCTGGACAATATTCCCTCCTAGAGTTTAAATCCCCTCTGGAAATATTCAGGAAATACAATACATAATTCTTTTGGTTGTATTAATCACAGAATTCTGCCTTCTTTAATTAAAGGCAAATTGCATCCAGGCCTCCTGGGTCCCACTATTGCAGCTGGATGCCCAAGGGGCTGATGCACATTCTCAGCTGCCTCTGAGGTTTTACCTCCCCCAGCCTGGGTCCCAGCATTGCTGACCACAGCTCTCACAGCATCTTGTTCTTGGCTGAGATACAGATAAGAGATTAACAATAATTTAAACACAAGCAGCTTTTATGTGCAATATTCCCATGGAGAGTTTTCCGTCTGCTGACACTAAACTGCAGAATCTGTTAGAAAAACGTGCTAGGGAACAAGGCAGCCCGGCATGCTGGTCTTGGAGGACTGGAAGGAATGGAGGGGCAAGTCAGAACACAGATTCCTTGACAGCTTCTCTGATTCTGAAATCATAGAATGGTGTGAGTTGGAAGGGACCTTAAAGACCATCTCGCTCCAATCCCCCCTGACATGGGGGGACACCTTCCACTGTCCCAGGTTGCTCAGAGCCCCATCCCACTGGGCCTTGGACACTCCCAGGGATGGGGCATCCACAGCTTCTCTGGGCAACCTGTGCCAGGGCCTCACCACCCTCACAGTAAAGAATTTTTTTTGCTTTTATCTAAACCAAGCCTACCCTCAGTTTGAAGCCATTCCTCTTCGTCCTGTCACTCCAGGCCCTTGTAGTCTCTCTCCATCTTTCCTGTTGGCTCCCTGCAGGTACTGGAAGGCTGCTATTAGCTCACTCTGAAGCTGTCTCTTTTCCAGGCTGAATAATCCCAATTCTCTCAGTCTTTCTTCACAGCAGGGCTGCTCCATCCCTCCAATTGTCTTGGTGGCCTCCTCTGCATTCGCTCCAACAGCTCCATGTCCTTCCAGTGCTGGGACCCCAGAGCTGGACACAGCACTGCAGGGGGGGTCTGGCCAGAGCACAGGGGCTGAATCCCCTCCTTTGACCAGCTGCCCACACTGCTTTGGATAAATCCTGCCCTGACTCTGAAGTAGGAAGGTACAAAGAGAGAGTAAATGCAGGGACAGATGGTGATGAACAAATCACAGACATATATGCACACCCTTCCAAGGGGAAATTTCTCTATGTGGAGACCACCTGGTTCTCCCAGCAATGGCTAAGAACATGCTGGGTGCTGTAAAGCAGCATCACTGAATGTATTTCCTCACTGAAACCTGTTAATTTCCCCCTCTAGGCAGAGTCCCCAAGAGTGAAGGCACAAATGCTGGCAGATCCTTTCTCACTAAAGGCACACTCCAGTGAGAGGTGGATAAAACCAAGATGTGGGCATAACAAAGGTACGTCTCCAGCATAAAAACCCCACGTCATGAAACCATAAATGAAATAACACATAAAACCAGCCACGATCCAGAAAGAATTTCACGAAAAAACAGAAACAAGTGCTGAAGAAGTGACTCCCCAGTTGGGACTGACACTTCTGATCAGTGCTGCTGCTCATTCACAGGCAGGTCACCTCCCACTTCAGAGAGAGTGGGCAGAGCGCTTTCTTTAGTGGCTCCACACCACATCTGGCTGCTCCAGACTCAGCAAACAAATATTACCTCTCAGGATAGATTCTGAGTTTACCAAGCGAGAATTTTATAAAGCTCTACAACACTGCTAAGGTCTGCAAATATGAGGATGAGCCCTCCTCCAACCTTCCCACCAAAGCAACACCACCAAGCCTGAATAGGCTCATATGCAACAACCTCAAGTCCCTGGGTAACAGCACAAAGTTATTCAGTTTTGTTTTTTCATGCCAAACACTTCTACACTGTTTCACTCCTCCTCAACACAACTCTTCTCTGTTCCTTCTATTTCCACCATGTCCTTTGTGAGAAAAGAGGGTAAGACTGCACACAAAGAGAGGTAAAGAAAAAACTTCTTGTTTTGTTCTCTATTCCTTTACTTTCTAATATTCTCTTCCTAATACTCTATTTGCCTTTGTAGAATGTCTCGTGCTTCCAAGATCTCTACCCTGCACTGCAATGGTTAATTCAGAGTCCATCACTGTGCAATGGAATTAAGACTCCATTTTCTTCATGTGCATTACTTTACCATGCACACGTGGATCAACGCTGATCTTCACCTCAAACTTTAACAACCCACAACTATTGCACGGTTAAGCCTGTAGTCCCTAAGAGGTGGTTTTCACGTGTGCTACCCTTGATGACCTTCGGCACATCCCTAACCACCCTAATGTCCAGATCCTTTATGAGCATGCACAGACACAACACAATCCCAAGGAATTAGGCAGGAGATCACCCTGCAGCGTGTAAATGGGCCATTTATCCTACCTTCAACCAGCTCAACTCATGATGGGACCTTCACTTTCATCTCACAGCACACTTATCTCTCTCAAAGAGCTTTTTGTCAGAATCTCTGGGAGTGTTTTAAGAATCAAGTGAGCAGTATCAATGATTTTCTCTTTGTTCAGGAGCTCTGAACATACTTCAAAGAACTCAGACAGATTTGCTTACCATGATGCTGCCCTTCTTTAGCAAAACCCATTTCAACAGAATCCCAACACATGTACCTTATCATTAACTCTGCAGTTTCATTTCTGGTTTTACCATATTTACCAACAATAAGTGTAAAGTAACTATATTAATTTTTCTGCTTCTCCAATGGCAACATAAAACTTGACTTGTCAAAGTTACAAACTTCTGAACCACTAGAGAATATGAAAATAATATTCCAGACTAAGAAGGAAGAATCACAGGCACCCCCCTAGAGGCAGAAGGTCTTACACAGGTCCAGAGTTTCTATTTTACAACACAGGGATCCATCCCACACAAACGGTTTTATGAAGGTATCAAATCTACTCACTGTTCAAAACACTGCTGAAGAACTCAGCTCCCTTCACCGTGTATAATTTTTGTTCACAATATTATTGTACTACACTCTGAAGAAAAATTATACTCACACCCTAAAATATAAAAATCCTCCTCTTCAATAACTGAAGTATCTTAAAAAGAAACAATGCATTCAGCAAATCAGAAAAAAAAAAAAGATCCTTGGAACTGATCAGATTTTTACATGAGAGCTCTTTGGAATTCTTGGGTGAAACAATCCTCATTTTTTCAGGAATTCCTCTGATTAGAAGGGATAAGCCCAATTAGTGAATTTTCAGAAGTAGAAGCAAATGAAGAAAGGGGCTTTAAAAGAGGAATGCTTGAACAATTTAATCTATAGATCTGTTTATTCAGCACAGACATTAACACATAAATATGAGAGACTGAGCACTTCAGATTTTTCAGCTGCTACTTGGGTTGGAAACAGATGCTCCAGTAGCACAATCACTTTTAAAATCAGTAAAGTTACTGAGCTAAATTTATCACTGATTTAATGAGTTTAATACGGAATGAATATTGCAAATTCCTACTCCTTAATACGATAATCAAAACTAACAGAACAAGAAAATAGTGAAATTAGTTTTCAAGAACTAAGACTTTAGAAATTAAATCTGTCCTCTAGTCTGGCTAGAAATGGGTTCTTCGAGTTACAGAACAGCAACACTTCCCATTCTGATGTATCTTTCTTCTCTCCCTGGGCAGGCTCTCTGAAAGTCCATCTGTTAAGCAACCAAGCCTTCACTGACACCATTAAAACACACAGCCAGTGCTCCTATAAACTCACTGTATGTGACTCCCTCTAAAGTTTTCCCTCAGTGCAGGGAATTTGGACTTAGCTCTTCAATAAACATAAGAAAAATAATTGCAGCTATGAATCAGACATAGAGGTGACACTAAAATTAATTTCCACTCTTCGCTGACCCCATTTTGGCACAATTCAGCCAGGTGGACATGGCCTGTGCTGGCCAGCTCTAGTCCCACCTGCACTGAGGATTCTTGAAGGCTGAGAATACACTTTAAATTCTGTGATGTTTCAAAAAAAACAGACAAATTTTCCAGAGGCAAAGGTCACAGAGCAAATGAGAGGTGTAACAAAATGCTCTCTCAGAAATATAGATTTATAAAGCACTTGTCAGTGACAATTTGACCAGTCTGAGGCAAGTGTTTGGTGCTGATTTCTGAGCATGAGCTCAGACAATACTTGAACCATCCCTGTCTTCAAGCTGCCACTGCTGAAACATCTGTATTCTTCACATAGATCAATAATGCTCTAAAAATAACAGATCATCCTACAAAAATAACATTAAAAACAAAAAAAGGCAGGCAGGCAGGCAGGAAGGAAGGAAGGCAGGAAGGAAGGAAGGAAGGAAGGTCCTGGTACCTGATGTTTAAACCACTATTTTGATTTTATTAAGGGTGCTAACTTGATTCCCAACCTCAGTGGTTAGTACACACTTAAAACGATTACAAATGCTTATTTAAAAAACACACTGAGTCATCTCTGAGCACTTCATAAATATGCAGCAGGAAACTCCCAAACAGTGACTCATAACTTCAGAGGTTTAAAACATAATCATGCATTTTCCAACTGTTACTCATACTCCATTAAATCCTAAGCAAAAAACCATCCTTGTTCTGTGAATTCCACTTGACCACCCATTAAGCCCTGCAGAAAAAAGAGCACAATGGTAAAATACATCCAAAACCAGAAAACTGGGAAGAGCGCTGATTCTTAACAGCTTCTATGGAAACACTGTTTCATATAAACATACACTGAATATTCTTCACCTTACAACTGATGCCATGTGTGGCTTTTGTCTTTACCTTATTTTGAACAAATGACTGACTAAGGAAAACAAGCAAGCAAACAAAAAACCAAACAACTTTGACAATTTTTGTTAATCTAGAAAGAAGAAAAACAACATGCAACAATCTCCAACTTTCTTCTCCATAAAATTCTATTTGTGTACAACTATTTAGAGTTGCAACTCAACAATCCTGACTCACTCCTGGTCAGACAATGCACTGAAATGCTCCAGCTACCTATTCCTAGAGAATTATAATGCTAAGAATACATGTTGAATGGGTTACTCTGCTAAAAATCACCATAAAACTTCTATTTCATCCTGAAATTGATTTTTTTTAAATTTTAACATAACTAAAAGTGTCACTACTGCAAACATTGTGATTTCTGTAAAATTAACAAGAACACCTTATAAATTAATTTTCCTAAATCTTAGTGAAATATTGGCTTTCTTTGTTAGAAATCATTTCACCAAAAGGCAAGTTAGTGTATCCACACTGTAAAAGGCACAGAAGTGTTAATGCTTCCCATTTACTGCAGCAACACCAGCTAAAAGACAGGAATAATTTTTGGTATGATCCCAGGCAACTACACAACAGTCAACAGTCAAAAGAAACACAGTCTCTTATTCTTGAAATAGTTGTATAGAGTACTAAATTTTCAGACAAGAAAGAGAGGGGGGAAAGAAGACAATTAAAATAATGATGATAGAATAGCAATTTTATTTTCTAATTCAAATTTATTTAACCAGAATGACGTGCCTTTGCTTCATTTAAAACCAAATCCTTTTTTTTTTTTTTGTCTTTAGATTGTTTGGGAGATTTTTGGTGGTTTGGGGTGTTTTGGTTGTCTACTTTTTGGTTGTTTTGTTTTGTTGTTTGTTTGTTTGTTTTTTGGTTTTGTTGGGGTTTTTTGACTGGAATAATAACATTAAAATTAGATTTTCTTTGAAATTATCATTTGATTTGTTTATAAAGTGTTAAAATACATAATTTCAGCCATCCAGAATTCCTTCTATGCCCACTCCCCTTTTTCTAAGCTCAATGATTAAAACACAGTCAAGAATTTTATGATTTAAAAGTCAGGAACTGTTTAACAGTAAATTTATATGACCTCCTCTTTAACAGAAGAAAAACAGTAGCCAAAAGTTGCTTTTAGAAGTCAAGCAAGAGCGAAGCATCAATACTTGACTCCACATTCCAGCATCTACATGACAAGTGTCACACCCTGCTTTAAAAAAATAATAAGATTATAAAGAATCAAGTTGTTCTTGTCCATCTCTAACATTTTAATTTTATCACACCAAATGGTAAACAATCTGTTTGGCAACTTAGGATCTATTTTTACCAGGTAGCAGGAACGCAACTTTTTCCTATTGAAATAAGGACAAGAAATCAGTTTAAATATATCAACGTCACAGCTTTAATATAGCAAAAGTGTAAATTACTCCTAAAGTCTCTGCTTGAGGGTTGATTGGTAATTGTTTGCCTAAGGCAACCTACCCGCATTCAACCCATGTCAGAGAGAAAAAGAAGCTAAATGGTTTTTAAAAAAGGAAATTAACTTTTGCAAAGCAGAAAAGAAACTCGAATAAATTCTGAAAAATGGAATTTATTAGACTTACATGTAATATTACAAATATTTGATAATACACTTGTGCCAAGGTAACTGCATTAAGCTCAAAATGTTAAAAAGAAAACATCCAAGTTCAAAATACCACAGGATAATATGAACCACAAGATTATGATGGGACCTGAAGTCAGCCCAAATTTTGGAACAGAATCACCTGGACTTCTATCTCCTACCATCCTCTCTTTCCATCCACTAGAAGTTATAATTTCTGAGAACTAGTACCATTTAAAAATAATAAATAGAACAGACTTTTTAAAGCTTTGTAAGTAAGTTTCCCCTGCCCACTATGTTCTTACACTTGTTTTATCAGTTCACCTTGGTGATAATCCATCATGGGACTTTGTGGGGACATTTCCAGGACTTGGTTTGCCTGGATCAGGAAGATGCTCTTGTGCTCAGTCTCCTCCTCACTCTTATTTCTTGTCTTTTTTCACACTGTGGAGTGGTCTTAAAGAATGAAACTTGATCATTTCAGGGTGAATTACACGGGCTGCATCAGGAGCACCACCAGCAGGTCGGGGTGATCCTCTCCCTCTGCTCAGCCCTGCTGAGACCCCTAAGGAGAGCTGTGCCCAGTGCTGGGCTCCCCAGCCCAGGAGAGACACGAGCACTGGAGCCAGTCCTGCCCAGGGTCACCACATGGCTGAGGAATTTGGCCACCTGAGGAGAGACTGGAGTGTTCTGCCTGGGTAAGAGAAGGCTCAGGGAGATCATACCCATGCATACATAAAAACACCCAGTGTGATGGGCTAAAGAAGATGCAGCCAACTGGGTTCCAGTGTAAAGATGAGAGGCAATGAAATACAGAAAACTCCCTTTCACCACAAGGAAGAGCTTTACTATTGTCAGCATAGACAAATGGTACAACAGGTTGCCCAAAGAGCTTATAAAATGTCCATTCTTGGAGATACCCAGAATCTGAGTGGACATGGCCATGAGAAACCTACAGCAGCTCACTATGCTTTGACCAGGTGTGCTGGGCTAGACCAAAAGAAATGATACTGTGATACTGAAATGGAAGGTGCACTCCATCCACTACCAGACACTCAAGTCCATAATGTCAGATTAGAGACAGTCTGAAATAAAATCCCCCACCCTTCCTCAAAAGCATTGGCAGCACAGGCATCCTTTCCTCAGCACTCCCTGCTTTGCTTTAAAAATCTGCAGGGTTTTTGCCACATTTCTTACGAATATAAATGCATTCTGTTACCAGAGCAAGATGATGATCCAATTCTTGCTGGCCCCATGAATGTCCCCAGCTGCTGAGGTCTAACATCCTGATGGCAGAGCTTCCATCCTTTCAGCCATTCCTTTTTCCCCCTTCCTCAGTACTCACTTGCAAAACCTCCCCTCGTGAGCCTTCTGATCTGCTTCCACAAATAGAGAATTCTCTCCCTCTCTAGAAGGTTCAGAACAGGCAGCAGCCAGCAGGCAGGGATCTTCCTGCCACCTTCTCTGCCACCCGGGGGAGCCCCTGGAAGGAACACAGCCCAGAGCTCCTCTTACCTGAACACCTCTGAGCTGAGCTGTGTAACACAGGTGAATGACTGAGCACTTTTAAGGATTACAATCGACTTCACCACTTTTTTGAAAGTGCTGTGGACAACAGTCTGCACCATTCCGAGTATATCCCAAATTCATAAAAATAAATTGTTCATGCTCTCAGGCACTTAAATGCAGCTTTTGTGCTTGATTGATGGAGTCCATGTCCATCACTACCTTGTGCTTCTCTCCAGCTTTTCTGTGTGCTTCATTAAGCACAAGTAGAAGAACCCCCAAGCTTTTCTCAGCAGGCTTCAGCCACCTGCTCCACTGAGCTCTGATATGGTAAAGGAAATACATGAGATTTCTTTTAAATTTATTTCTTAATTTTGTTCTAGTTTAATCCTTTCCAACTACATGTCATAAAGAGATCCAAGGGTAGGACAAGCAAGTGTTCATGTAAGGTTTTATAAAAGCATGGTACAGCTAGACAGCATTTCAGCCTGTTTCCCATTTAATATTTCAAATCATACGGATAGAAAAATGAGAAGGAAAAATGAGAAGACAACTCTCAGAAATTTAAATAAAAATGGGGTTGCTTTTGACATACATAAATTCCACCTTTTCCATTTACAGGATTGCCAGTTGTCTTGAATTTTGTCACAGGAGACTCCCAGTTTTGGTAGACCTGTCATGTGCCCTGTCAAACAAACTTACAAGATATTGTAAAATGTGTAGAGGGAAGTATCTTTCTATTGTGGTGTGGGGATGACAGCTTTATGAATGATGTCAAGGAAAAATGTTGTTCTATAGAGCAAATATCTGGCAAGTTATTATACACTACTCACCCGCACATTACTCAAATGTTTCAAGCCTTGCTCTCCCTTCTCCTGCTTCAAATTCAAATATTTCACCTTTTCATAGTCAATTTAAGAAAGATAAAGAAAGGCCAACACAATAAACAATTTAAGTTTGGTAACTGGAAGAGAATAATTAGGGCGGTTAGCCATTTTCTGTGTAATGGAGATTATAATAGAAACCTATAGCACAAATGTCCTGTAAGTGGCTGCATGTTTTCACTGATTCTCTAAAAGTAATAACACCATGTTATGTGTACTCTCATATTTTGAAGTGCTTCTTTGAAACATCTGATGAAATAATCAATGCATGAACATACAAATATAAATCAAAAATAAGTCCTGGCTTGCACTAAGAGTTCTAATACAAACCCACGCCCTAAAAAGTTACAAATCAGTACAATAATGTAAAGAATAGATGCTTTTTACTCCAGATTTTTTGCAGCTCACAGCTCTCTCTTAATACCTGCTAGGATGCATCTTCTTCAAAAATATTTAAGGCAGGATGTTTTAAATGCTCATTTGCTGTTCTCTCTTTCAGTTAAAAACTACTATATAACATGTCTGAAGGTCTCCATAGTTGGATACCTGCCCTCCTGCATTTACTGAGACTCACTGCTATAATCTAAAAGGAAAGAGTCTTTATCCTAAGAGAAGATTAACCGATGGTACAGTCTGCAGAGAAAAGTTCTGAGTTCATTACTTCTAAGAAATGGCCACATACAGCAACCAAAACAGGATATCTAAAGAACAGTGCAATAACACAAAATACCTCTCTCACAGTCACAAAAAACCAACTCTCAGAGTCACAAATAGTATGAGATTCCTTGAAAATGATAGGAGAAATGGGTGTGAATGTCTTTTTCTGCACAAAACAAAGCTGAATTCTACGTATTCAGTAACCCTCTCTGATCCTCTCTTCTCTGATCCTGTTCAAGGTTTCTCTGAATCCAGAAGAACTTTCACCATCTCCCTCCTCCAAGTGTTTCTTCACATCTTCAAAGAACGCCAGTATGTCAAGCATATGGACTGTGAAGCACTGACTTCAAAAGCTAAATGAAAGCCTGGTCCCCAGTCTATGGGACACACTCATGTGTCCACTAATTCTGCATTACAATTTCTGTCAGTGTCCAACAGAGCCATCAGGCTTAGCAGTACACTGTGTCCCAGATCTGGGATTCTCAGAAAGTACTGGCATCGTGTTTGCCATCTGTCAATCAGTCCACAGGCACAGAGATGCTTGAAAGCAGGAGGTGACAAACTACAGTTGGCAACTTAAACCATCACAGCACTTCACAGAGGTGCTCGGGGTGCAGCAATAGTGATTTTGTTCACTCCCACCCCATTATTTTCCACATAAAAAATTTCAGCCTGGAAAAGAGAAGGACGCAGGGGGACTTAATTGCAGCCTTCCAATACCTGAAGGAGCCCACAAGAAAGATGGAGAGAGACTATTCACAACGGCATTTAGTGGCAGGACAAGCGGAAAATGGCTTCAAATTGAGAGAGTAGGTTTAGATTAGATATTAGGAAGAAATTCTTTACTGTGAGGGTGGCAAGGCACTGGAACAGGTTGCCTGCATTCCATGGTTTTATGAAATTCAGTGTTACTCAGTGATATGGTTGATCTATTAATCCATTTTGCTTTAAATCTTCCCCAATTTGTAGAAATGTGCCACCTTAAAAAAGATCACTGTGCATTCCTTGAAATGCCCATCATTGTAATGCAGAGGAGATAATTAAAAACCTTGAATTATGTTAACAGAATTTGTAAAATTATGTTCTGCAGTTTATCTTATGCTAAGGTATGGCTGAGGTGTGGTACTGACTTCAAAGCTCAGATATCAACAGCCTTGTCTAAAGGATCTCCTTTTATCCCACAACACAGAGAGTCTTCCTCATTTCTGGAATACCTGTCCTGCGCTCATCTCTAAGCCTGGAACTATGTGACAGGTAATAAATTCAGGATTAATCTAATGTATTTTAAATCATTATTAATGGAATCCACTAATCTGCCTGTGCTTTTAAGTGGTTGTATCAGTCAAAACATTAAGAGATGTCACAGACAATTCCTGCATGCAAAGTTCCAGGTTGCTGATTTATCCACAGATGAGGAACGTTTACTTCAATCAAGCTAAGAAGTTGGTGTCAAATGTTTTAATGTATAGAAAAACTACTCGGAAATTCAGCTTTGTGCTGCTGCAGATACACAGCACCACACGGAGGAGAGCGCAAGGAACAGGAAAAAGGATTGTAGTTTGATTTCCTGCACGACACCTAAAAATCATTATCTCTAAAAGATAAAAACCTCTTCCTTGTAAAAAAGCCCAGTATTCCAAATACGCCTGCATATGTTCTCACTTCAAATTTTCTGAGTATTTTAACAGCAAATTACTCATTAAATTCACAGCTAAACAAACTAAAATTTGGTTCTGCTCTTAAACAGCAGTTCCTTTGAATGATGGTGATGGATGATGTAATAAGTGTTTTGCACAGCAATGTTTTCATGTTTTAATTACACACACACTGAGCAGAGCTCTCAGGTGCCTTTTCCTGCACCAGCTCACAAAGGATCCCTTTATCCACCATTACTTTATCCACAACCTGAGAGTCTAAGGAATTTTATCAGGAAGATCTGACAAGCGAAAAGCCAACAAGGAGGGCAAAAAGGATCCACTCAGTTTTGGGTGGATGTTATTTCCAGACCTCGAAGGGTGCAGGAGGACAAGAAAGGCAGGAGGGGCAGCCAGCCCAGAGCAGGGCCCCCCCTGCAGCCCAGGGATATTTCCAGGGGGATTCTGCCCCTCTGCTCCACTCTGGTGAGATCCACCTGGAATGCTGCGTCCAGCTCTGGGGCTCCCAACATCAGAAGGATGTGGAGCTGCTGGAGAGAGCCCAGAGGGGGCCACAAGGATGCTCTGAGGTCTGGGACACTTCTGCTCTGGAGACAGGCTGGGAGAGCTGGGGCTGTGCAGCCTGCAGAAGAGAAGGCTCTGGAGAAAGCTTAGAGCCCCTTCCAGTTCCTGACGGGGCTACAGGAAAGCTGGAGAGGGACTTTGGGCAAGGGGCTGGAATGACAAGATAAGGGGGAATGGCTTTAAACTGAAAGGGAGTACATTTAGATTAGATACTGGAAGAAATTCTGGGCTGTGAGAGTGGTGAGGCCCTGGCACAGGTTTCCCAGAGAAGTTGCAAATGCCCCATCCCTGGAAGTGCCCAAGGCCAGGCTGGATGGAGCCCCAAGGAACCTGGTTCAGTGGAAGGTGTCTCTGCTCATTGGACTGGGCCAAAATCAGCAACACCAATATAGGTGGACAGTTTACACACACAAATCCAACCCTTGTCCCCTCACAACAAAAGATTCCCTGTAATTATTCCACTTTCTGGCAGTATGCAGTCTCGAGTTTTGCCTGTTTCCATCCTTATCACACTCCATGAGCTTTTACATCTTATTCTCTCCCAATCCTATCGCTGGAAGGAGGCCAGCTGGGGGGGTGTCTAGCAGACAGCCAAGGTCATCCCACAACACTGGAATTGTCCATAAAAACATCATTTTAATTAAAATTTTCTTCCTACTAAACCTCAAACAGGTAATTTTCTTCTCTTGAAATGGCCTCAGAAAAAAATGGCATTCAGTGACTCAACAGCATTCTAACATGAACTCACTTCTCTCCTGGTTTCTTCGTATTTATGAATGCATTTGATGTCATAATTTTAAACAATTCTTGAGTCTAGTGTACTTGTTAATAATAGTGTATACTGGAAATAATGAGAAAAACACAGAAGTTCTGATTTAGGATCATAACAGGAACTCAAAAAGGCTAATCAATAAAATACAGCATGTAGAAACTTAACAATATATTCTTGTACTTGTAAAGACTGTGAGGAACTAAATCTTTCTGGGTCTCCAACACTATGGCTCATTCCAGTCATTATATCAGTGTAACCCAAAAAATGAAGCATTCAGCCTTTCAGGGATGTCAAACTGACAGATTAAAATTAAGAATAATAATTGCTCTCAATATTTACTTTAAATTGTCTTTCCTAACATATTGCCATTGAATCCTTTCTTTTCTGTCCTTTTCAGATGATTAGTTCTCCTGTTCCAGCCAATGTAACTTCATGGAGAACTGCTGACTTGGTCTAAATGCAAGCAGCTTGTCAGAAACATCACCAAATCTGAGTTAAATATAGGTGGTGAACCATAATAAATGTGTCGCTTACATTGTACTGCACCCTTACCAGTCCCGAAAACAAAAGAAACTGTTCACATTTTATATTTTTATTAAGTAGAAAACAAAATGTAAAGGGAGTCAAGTTACAGAAAGATTTCAGAACTGCTTTTGAATTGTGGAAAAGGAGAATATATAGTTTAAAAGTCAATAACAGTGTAAAGAAAGGAAATACTTCATCTTTCAGGAGGCAGCACTCTTACTTTGAGACAAGGCACTGACTTTACAGCTTAGTATTTAAATACATTGCTGAAAGAATTATATTTCTGATGAGACATAAAACCTGATCGTTTTCACACGCTGAGAAGTGTTAACCTTCATGTTTCAGAGAAATTTCATTTGGACAATTACATTCCAACTAACTACTCCTGTGATTTCAAATGTCTGAGAGTCACCAAAACAAATGACACCACCTTAGCTCTCAGACCAGAACATGAGGAACTAGAAGGTCACTGAGATAAACAGCCGTGTATGGGTAGACAGTTTTAAATGTCAGCAAGGCAATTTGTGTAGGATATAAAATGCAACTGAGAATTAAGCAGCATTTTTGAAAATTATGCTGAAAAGTATTTGGGATCTTTGGTTAAGTCATAGGCACAGGTTAAGGACTGCATTCATTAACCCACGAAACTAAGGTTTAAACAGTGGGCCCTTTATTTATTAGTAAAAGCTACTTCTGTGTTAAGTGGAGGTGCTTTCTATAATTTGGCTAAATAAAGCCCTGGTTTATGTGCATAACCTCTGTTTTCAGACACCAGAGAGTGGAGTAAGGATAATTCTTCAATATTCCTTACAAGGAATAGTACAAGCACACAAGAAGTACTGGATCAGAGGGAAACAGGTAAACAAGACACAGAGTTATAAAAAAAATTCGTACAAAATAATGACTGACCTAGTGCAAGAATGAAAACATTACCTAAAATAGCCTTGAAAATGGGTAAAGTCAAAGCAATACATTGCTTAGAACTTATTAGGCAAGATTAAAAATACAACAAATTTGTCTGATATTTTAGAAGACGTAAGATGATAATATCCAGGATAAAATCTTAGAAAAGGTTGAGAAGGGTCAGAACAGGAAGTTTTTTCTTCATAACATTAATATTTTTTCCATATAGGAACTTTCTATGTTTAAATCAACTCCATGCACCAAGCACTGGAATGGAACCAAGGTGTTTTGATTGTTTAAAAAAAAACAGGGCAAAAGAAAGACTTTGGAATAAGGAAAGAATTAGAAAAGAAGAAAATAAAATAACTAAATCCTCTTTTTGAAATATGACAGGAAAGTTTAGCACTTACACTACAGCTTTTTAAGACAGCAGCCATTCAATAAACTATATCTGATTTTAAAAAAGTATAATAGTACTTCTTTTATGGTGTAAAGAAGTATACCAGGAAAATAAGAAAATATTTTCTTACTAGATTTATTTACTTGAAATTACTTTCAAGATCTTGCATTGCCATTGGTGATATAATATATCCTGCTAAAATAAGCTATCACTCCTCTGAAAAATAGATATAACCACTGAAACAGCACTTGAATACTTGACATCCTACTGCACCCATCTAGCAAACCACAATCATTTTACCGAAAAAGCTTCTGAAGCCCTCTCTGAGGAGCTTATACACTTATCCCAGAGTAGATTTATAGATACTTTGTATATTCTGTAGTAGTAAGTATGCATCATACTTATCTTTGGGAATAAATTAGCACCTAATGTAGTAATCCAAAAATTTGGCTTCCTTTAGAAGGGAAGAGATTATCAGTCTGGTTCTTGATGCACCTCAAACTTACACTCTACCACTTCCATTTGATATAATGTACATAAAAGCCAGCCTTTCAATGACTCCACTAAAATTACTTTTTAACTTTTGATGATAAATTCTCTCTTCTTTAAACACCTTTTCCTTTAGTTAACACTATTTTCCAGAACACCTTATTCTGTTGAACACTTGGATAACATGTAAATAAATGCACAACCCATTTTAATCCTAAGATACAAAACTGCCTTGTAAAAGAAGGAGCTAAAGACTGTAAGCAAATGTTGAATATATTTGTTAGCTCACCCTTAACACTTCTAAAAATTATATCAGACATTTGCAGCATGACAGCGATTTGCTCTGCAATATGGTATCTCCTCATGAAGGAATTTTATATTTTTATTATAGACATTTTGAAAAGGCATGTTAGTACTTTACATGTAGTGAATCCAATTCATTCATCTGAAACTCATAAAACACACCTATGCACTGCTTAGGAAAGACGAATTTCCCAGTGCTTTCTCACAGTCCTCTGTCCAAATCCACTTTAAGTGAGGAGAAGCAAGTTTTGCCTCAATCCACAATTGCAGAAAGGAATTACCTTCTAAACATACCCCAAAGGAAGATTAAAACACAAACAACATTAAATGTTGGGATCCAAAGCGATACTTCCACTTTATTTTTTTTTCATAAAGGAGGAAAGAAAGGCGGAAAATAGAAAAGGAGGAGAATGCCAAGAATGACGAGGAGAAGCACAGGAAAGGCGTCACCCCCAGCATGGCTCCAGCAGTGGCTCACAGGGGGCCAAGGGGAAGATCTCAGTGGGTGCCACGGGGCTTTCCCCAGGCTCCCTCCCTCCCAGAGCTGCCCAGCCAGGGAGCAGAGCCACGGCAGCAGCACCGGCGGCGTGGGGCAGCCTCCTAGGAGCAGCCGGGACAGCAAGGACAGCAAAGACTCCAACACTTCGTAGAATTTGCAGCGCCTGTGGCAAGTTGGGCACTCGCTTATAGAGAGCTTTGAGAGTGGCAGTGTCACATCCTCCTCACAGCAACAGCACGTCCATGCAGAACTTCACCTCTGCTCCCCAGAAGTTCATTGCCTACTCCTTGGTGTTCAGGTGAAGTTTGTCTGACAAAACAGGAAGTTTACTGCTTGCTCACCTGATGGATCAACTACAGATTCTTTAAATGAACTCCAAACAGGGTGCCTCATTTTCTAAAATAAATCAGTTTCTAAAGTTTTTGTTAGAGGCAGTTCAAAACTTTAACTTTCAAGCCTTCATATTTAAAGAGGCAGTGGAGAAACCTTCCTTACTTTTTACTTGTTCACCACATCCCCTAAAGTCTGACAGGTTATTTACAGAAAAGCAGAATCACTGTGCTTGAGGTGCTCATCTTCATACCAAGAAAATTAATCCAAAATCAGACATTCAGCCTCACAGAACTTTGGACTTTGTAAAATAGCTTTGTGTTTGTCAGTGAATTTAAGTAAAGGCACAAGAGAATAGAAGAGCCCTATTCTCTGCCAGATGCTCATTCATAACGTCTTTCTGACCCATTCCCTTAGTCCTTCAAGGCAAGGGCATTTAAAATTCAGGCAATGAAAACAATACCTGGAGTATTATTAATGCAATAATCAGTTAATACGGACTAATAATTAAGCAGGCTAGTGAAAATGTATCTAATTACTTCGCTCATCAAATTAATGTTCTGATGCTGTCATGCTATTTAAAAACAACTTTTCTGCAAAGGAGCAGCTTGTTGAGTTTTTTCACAACCAAGCCTGTACTTTAGACCTGGTCTTTGCTTGACCTTTCACATCTACAAAACTGTAAGGTCTTGGAAGAAAGCGAGTCTGAAACCTATTTAAGTTGGTTGAACCAGGATGTGGCACTGCCACTGCAGAAATCACAGCCCAGGGCAATATTGCACAGGCAGTCTCGTGCAATCTTGCAAGATGTTAATCTGCAGTCTCAAAAACAAAAAAGCAACTCAGCAGAAAAGAAAGAAAGCTCAGTGAATTTGCCAGAATCTTGGTTTTGAAGCATTATACCTATCTCCCATTCTCTGGAGAAATATCATATTATTATATATGACAAAGTCAATGTGCATCTTAAAGGATGAAGAGACATAATACAATATTGAGACATAAACAGGATCTGGAAATTGGGGGTTTTAATGGTTTTGTTAAGCAAGCTTATAGCCAATAAACACTGTTCCCAATAACTGTAGTGACTGAAACATAACTGAACATCTGTATAACTCCCAATTAGTTTTCTCTCAAAAAAACTACTAACACAAACTGTCAAAGGGACAACAAAACTGAGAGAAAAATAAATTAAAAGGCCATAAGTACACCTANATGTACATAAAAGCCAGCCTTTCAATGACTCCACTAAAATTACTTTTTAACTTTTGATGATAAATTCTCTCTTCTTTAAACACCTTTTCCTTTAGTTAACACTATTTTCCAGAACACCTTATTCTGTTGAACACTTGGATAACATGTAAATAAATGCACAACCCATTTTAATCCTAAGATACAAAACTGCCTTGTAAAAGAAGGAGCTAAAGACTGTAAGCAAATGTTGAATATATTTGTTAGCTCACCCTTAACACTTCTAAAAATTATATCAGACATTTGCAGCATGACAGCGATTTGCTCTGCAATATGGTATCTCCTCATGAAGGAATTTTATATTTTTATTATAGACATTTTGAAAAGGCATGTTAGTACTTTACGTGTAGTGAATCCAATTCATTCATCTGAAACTCATAAAACACACCTATGCACTGCTTAGGAAAGACGAATTTCCCAGTGCTTTCTCACAGTCCTCTGTCCAAATCCACTTTAAGTGAGGAGAAGCAAGTTTTGCCTCAATCCACAATTGCAGAAAGGAATTACCTTCTAAACATACCCCAAAGGAAGATTAAAACACAAACAACATTAAATGTTGGGATCCAAAGCGATACTTCCACTTTATTTTTTTTTCATAAAGGAGGAAAGAAAGGCGGAAAATAGAAAAGGAGGAGAATGCCAAGAATGACGAGGAGAAGCACAGGAAAGGCGTCACCCCCAGCATGGCTCCAGCAGTGGCTCACAGGGGGCCAAGGGGAAGATCTCAGTGGGTGCCACGGGGCTTTCCCCAGGCTCCCTCCCTCCCAGAGCTGCCCAGCCAGGGAGCAGAGCCACGGCAGCAGCACCGGCGGCGTGGGGCAGCCTCCTAGGAGCAGCCGGGACAGCAAGGACAGCAAAGACTCCAACACTTCGTAGAATTTGCAGCGCCTGTGGCAAGTTGGGCACTCGCTTATAGAGAGCTTTGAGAGTGGCAGTGTCACATCCTCCTCACAGCAACAGCACGTCCATGCAGAACTTCACCTCTGCTCCCCAGAAGTTCATTGCCTACTCCTTGGTGTTCAGGTGAAGTTTGTCTGACAAAACAGGAAGTTTACTGCTTGCTCACCTGATGGATCAACTACAGATTCTTTAAATGAACTCCAAACAGGGTGCCTCATTTTCTAAAATAAATCAGTTTCTAAAGTTTTTGTTAGAGGCAGTTCAAAACTTTAACTTTCAAGCCTTCATATTTAAAGAGGCAGTGGAGAAACCTTCCTTACTTTTTACTTGTTCACCACATCCCCTAAAGTCTGACAGGTTATTTACAGAAAAGCAGAATCACTGTGCTTGAGGTGCTCATCTTCATACCAAGAAAATTAATCCAAAATCAGACATTCAGCCTCACAGAACTTTGGACTTTGTAAAATAGCTTTGTGTTTGTCAGTGAATTTAAGTAAAGGCACAAGAGAATAGAAGAGCCCTATTCTCTGCCAGATGCTCATTCATAACGTCTTTCTGACCCATTCCCTTAGTCCTTCAAGGCAAGGGCATTTAAAATTCAGGCAATGAAAACAATACCTGGAGTATTATTAATGCAATAATCAGTTAATACGGACTAATAATTAAGCAGGCTAGTGAAAATGTATCTAATTACTTCGCTCATCAAATTAATGTTCTGATGCTGTCATGCTATTTAAAAACAACTTTTCTGCAAAGGAGCAGCTTGTTGAGTTTTTTCACAACCAAGCCTGTACTTTAGACCTGGTCTTTGCTTGACCTTTCACATCTACAAAACTGTAAGGTCTTGGAAGAAAGCGAGTCTGAAACCTATTTAAGTTGGTTGAACCAGGATGTGGCACTGCCACTGCAGAAATCACAGCCCAGGGCAATATTGCACAGGCAGTCTCGTGCAATCTTGCAAGATGTTAATCTGCAGTCTCAAAAACAAAAAAGCAACTCAGCAGAAAAGAAAGAAGGCTAAGTGAATTTCCCAGAATCTTGGTTTTGAAGCATTATACCTATCTCCCATTCTCTGGAGAAATATCATATTATTATATATGACAAAGTCAATGTGCATCTTAAAGGATGAAGAGACATAATACAATATTGAGACATAAACAGGATCTGGAAATTGGGGGTTTTAATGGTTTTGTTAAGCAAGCTTATAGCCAATAAACACTGTTCCCAATAACTGTAGTGACTGAAACATAACTGAACATCTGTATAACTCCCAATTAGTTTTCTCTCAAAAAAACTACTAACACAAACTGTCAAAGGGACAACAAAACTGAGAGAAAAATAAATTAAAAGGCCATAAGTACACCTATTGAAAGCAAGTTCCTTCAAAGTTATGGCCCAGAGACAATCATCACAGTACAGAAAAGAAGAGCAGTGTAAGCCACTGAGCCAGAACAGACAAAGAATAATACATAAATAAAAGGACTCAAAGTTCCTGTGAAAAATCATATCTGGATAGCCCAAGAAACAGACTTTTTGCAGAGGATCAATTGAATCCTCCATCCCAAGTCAACATAATTCAAGAGGTACAAAGTCCAACAGAAAGCCAGCAGCCAGCATATCTAGGGATTCCCCATCCCTGGAAGTGTTCCAGGCCAGGCTGGATGGGGCTCTGAGCAACCTGGCATAGCGGAAGGTGTCTCTGCCCAGGGCAGGGGGTTGGAACTGGATGATCTTGAAGGTCCCTTCCAACCCAAACCAGTCTGTGATTCTGTGATTCTAAATACATGGCCTAGACAGAAAAAAAAGGCTCCAGCCTTGAGCATTTTATGATGCACAAAAATGTACATTATAAATGCGCATTTAAGTGTTTTCTGTTCAAAGCCTGCTTAATCAAAATTTTAATTTTTCCATAGTATAGCTAGAATCTCCAGAGAGATTTTATTTGTTACTTCTGCAAGTAATTTAAGCACTTTTTGCTCCTTTATGGTAATAACTATATATCTGATTATTTCAGCAACCAGAAAAAAAATGTCATCAGAAATATCAACTGTGAGTACAATATTATAGCTGAGTCCACTAAACCTACCTAAGTAAGTTCTTAGAACCAACAAGCTCTCACCATTTTACATCTGGAAATCCCATGAAAGATACATTAATACTACTGTGCATGTAATGCAAACATGTAGCTACACAGGGAAAAGTTACCTGTTTTGCTAGGTTATTTTGTGTAATTATTTACAGGAATATCAAGAACTGACAAATCAGGTGGCTGCTGAAATTTGGGACAGTAACTTCTAATAATGCTAAAGACTTTACAGGACACCATCAGCCTTCAGATAGACCCAGACTAACTGAAAAATGTTTAACATGTAAAAAGATTAGCACCTAAAAACATTACACTAAAACATACAGCTTAGCCTCAAAACTCTGCAGAAACACTGATCTCATTGGCTACACTTGGACAGGTTGGACATCACAAAAAGATGCATTGTAATTAATCTTTCCTCCCCGCAAGAAAACCCTGAAAAGAGAAAGCTATCACAAAAACCCCAAGATTTTCCTTTATACATTATCAAGCAAAAGTTTTCATGCTTAAAAATGTTTTATGCAATATTTCATCCTCAATAAAAATTTCCACTGTTACCATAAAAACCTTTGCAACTTCCCAATTACTGACTTAGGCAATTTTGGTTCAGAGTGTATCAGTTATAGTGTCTTCTAAAATATTTATAACTAATATTAATTAGAAAGAAATGGTTTCATGTGCAGTAAATCACTTAATATATTCTATGCAAGGTTAAGACTTAATAAAATACCTGCTCTGGCAAACTGAATAATCACCTCCATGTAGATCACTCTGCTACTTCAAATCAACAAAAAAGAAAAATCAGTCTTTTTTGAATTAAGATGACTCCATCAATAGGCCAATTTCTACAAAAGATAACAGAACTAGTGCTCAGTGCACTTAAATCTTTCACAAGTAGTAAAAATAAACTTCATAAACACATATACCATGTATAAATAAAATAAATCCTGCATCTTCCCACACTTCAGGTATGCACTGCTAACTTGGCCATGTTTAAAGTATCCATAGATGAAAAAACAAAATACATATCTATAAGCAACCAATACATTCCTTTAACCATTTCATCTCTGCAAGGAACTGCTGTATATAATTTAACATTTCATTTCAATAATATCTAGGATCTTGATAAGGAGAAATTAAGAAAGGAAATGGGAGAATGTATTGTTCAATTTTATATCCCTGTTTAGTTGTGAAGTTTAAGAAATTGTAATCAGTTAATGCAGTTGAAACTGATCATAGAAGTTTAAAAAATAAACAAAACCACTAAATGAAATGGAAGTTATGAATAATTAATTAATACTAAAAGCTAAACTATTTATTTAAGGGACTCTGTGCTGAACTGAGTTTCCATGATCAATAAAGTTACTGATTATCTTGGTTCACACATGTCCACTGCATTTCCTGTCCCTGCTGTGTCTGTCAGCATTCCCGACTGCTCTGTCAGGTAATTAACAATCGTCGTTAATTTGTTGTATTTTTTAATTCAGAATCTTCCACAGATTTCCTACCTTTTGCAGTTTAGTGAAAAAAGTTTTTAAAATGTAAGGGGAGAAAAAAAATTCTGTTGTTTTTTTTTTCTCAAGCTCCAATACTATAACATACATTTATTTTCTCAATTCTTTTATTGTGTGGTGACCCATCTGCCATATGGTACTTCAGTCTGTAACAGCCTAAACAAAAAAATAAATGCCCCATTGAATAAAGCCTTAAAATAAATTATAACTGCATGACACCCAGGAAAGTAAAGGCATTCCAAATTCTGTATCACAGATGATCAAAGAATTCACTCATACTTTCTCCGGTTGTACGCTAATAGTGCTCACTGACTTCTCACCATATCCCTTAAAATCTTTTTTAAAAGAAATACCACAACTGCAGAAATTTTAACAATTCTACTGTTTCTAGAATCAGTTCTAGTTTCATGAACTAGTTTATTACACCTGACAGCTGATGGCAAAAAAGCACAAAATTCTAAGGTATTACTCAATTTATAATCAAAGTCATTCTGACATGAGAATATCTGCCAAGTCAACCATAAAGTTACAGAATGCCAGAAGCTGGTTTAAAGTTTTTTAATCCATGAAAATTGTCTGAGTATGGACCATAGTTTTTAGTTACAGCATTGTTTTTTTTAAAATTCAGTTTTGTCTTCCATCTGAAACAGCTTCGTGACTAGAACTGAAACTCTCTCCACGCCAGGAAATTAATTTAGCTGTGCTCAGCCAGACGTAGCAGATCTTCATCTTCAATCAAGTTTTCCCTGAAATGACAGTATTACATGTCTCTCTCAAAGCCAACAAATGAACTAGTGATGCAGATTTGGATTAAAATTTAGTTATTTCCTATTTAGTCCTTTTTCCTAACTTGTAAAACTCAGAGAGTCCCGATAGAAAACATCAAATAACAGCTATGAAGTCATCAAAAGTTCAGTGCGCAGAGGACGGGAACAGTTTCCACTGGGGACAGGAAAAACATGAAGAGGAAGAACTCGCAGAGAAAAGAGGAAAAGCTTTTTATAGTTTCCTGCAATAGCAAAGGCTGGAGATGATTAAAGGCAGACTGTGGAACTTCTATCATCAGATCTTCCTCCAGAGGGGCCAAGGCATCGCTTCTCTGCAACCTTTGAGGAAGCATGATGGAGACTGGATGTTCTATTGAAGTCCCTCCCAACTCTACTTGCTGTGGTTTGTTTAGCATCTCTTTTAAAAACACAGACAGGAAAATTCATTAATTGCAGCAGGAATAGTCGTTTAAGAAGTCAGTATTGCAACTGAGAACAAACTAACTGAAATCCCACTTTTCTCTAGGAAATCTTCTTTCCCATTATGTCAAATAAGAAGCTTTCTAAAAATGTTATGCTACAGAAGTTTATCATAAAGCAGTATTATTAACTGAAGCTACCTTATCTTAATGGCATACACATATAAGAACCTAACATTTGCTTTTTGTTAACCAGGAATTTTAAAATAATTTAGATTTTACTGACTTAGGTCTCAGCTGCAAAAAGGACATCAATGTGTTTGGCAGCTACAGACCAGGTAACCTTACCTCTCGATGAGAAGAAAGATGACAGAGTAAAGAATAATGAAAAATATAAAGTATAATTTTGTAGTTATGCTGTGTCACATCAGCGATCTCCTGTGATGAAATCTGCAATTTTTCAAGTTCTAAACTTTGAATATATTATTATGTTAACCATTCACAAGATCAAGGAAACACCAAGCACCAGAAAGCATTTCATGACTCTAAAATATTAAAAGAAAACTCTATTGTTACTGGCAACATTAAATACCATTCCTGCAACTTTCAGCAGGTGAATGACTAATACAACCACCAGAACTAGCATGCACATTTGTCTCATCAAATATTTAAAAAGTAGTATTATTTTATTTTTTTAAGGAGTAGTGATCTAGCACTCAAAATAGTCTGCAGATGTAAATGTTTTTATACAGCTGGAACACTGTCTTTTCTTACATATGAATTTATTACCAAAACCTCTTAGTGCAAAAATACTTACGTAATTTTTAAAATATTCCAGTCTAATAATACTGTTAATAAATACATAAAGATGTAACTGATATTTGTCTAAAAATTCCTAAGCAAATAGTCCTGAAATATGACACAAAAGATAATCCTCTCTATAAAAAAGCTAGCACAGCTTTTCAAATACAGGACATTAACCGCAGCCCTGCTATCTTGTTGCTTCGTAGTCTGCAAACTATATTTTCACTGTTCCTTTCAGCATTTCAGGTCAACTCTGATCCTACTTTAAAGTTACTCCTCGTGGTGCATTCATCTGTGCTTTCAGTTATTTTGTGAATCACAAAGTAATTAACCTTTATTCAGTACATTTCTCGTTCTGTGACAAGCGTGGCATTTCTCCCTCAAGCGTTTCCTGAAAAAAACATTGCTACTGTTCTGTTCCCAAAGATGTATGAAAGGACACACTGCTAAAAGCATACCAAAACACAAAAATGTAAGAACGGCCAAGGAAAAACTCATCTCCACTACTCAACTACTTCCCTGTAATACTCATTTTTGGTAATTAGGTCAGAAAATATCCTTTACAGAACGTTCCAGTCACTGCCAGGAGGCTCTTGGGGAACAGCTCCTCTGAATGCCCACCAAGAAGCATCAAAAGACAACGGCAGGAGGGGGAACAGAGATCCCAGCCTAAGAGGGTACTGCCAAGCCTGTCCGGGGGCTTCCCCTGTACCGTGAGCGGGACAAAAGCAAGGACATCTCCACTGTGACCACCAGGCCTTTGTGACTCGCGGTGGCATCGTGCCCAGAGGCCATTGTGACACGGGTCTGCACGGTGACCCAGAGGGCAACAAACCCCTCGCGTTGTCACTCTCAGGAGAGCAGCGCTCTGAGGAGGCAGCAGCTTCCCAGAAGGCAGCATCTCCCGTGGATGCTTTGTGGCCAGTGCTCATCAGAGCACTCCCACAATGTCAAAGAAGCAGGAGGCGAACGCCCACGGCCAGCCCCGTGAGGGGCGGCCACTGCTGAGCCAGCGGCGACAGGTGAGGGACGGGGATGGAGGGACAGCCTGCAGTGGGACATGGGGGAAGCTCTGGGGCGGAGACTGCCACGCCTGGCACCAGGCCTTGCTCTGGGGAGGAGCCAGCGCTGGGATGGCCCAGGCACAGCAATGCACCCGAGACAGCGAGCACAGCTGGGAACCCAGCCCAGCCTGGCTGCCGTGGCCAGCACCTGC